>JAJEJO010000219.1:302466-324380 GCA_020662805.1 Glaucomys volans
GATGACATGATTCTGTATTTAGAGGATCCAAAAAACTCCACTAGAAAGCTTCTAGACTAATAAATGAATTCAGCAAAGTAGCAGGATATAAAATCAATACACATAAATCTAATGCATTTCTATTCATAAGTGATGAATCCTCTGAAAGAGAAATTAGGAAAACCACTCCATTCACAATAGCCTAAAAAAAAAAAATACTTGGGAATTAATCTAACAAAAGAGGTGAAAGAACTCTACAATGAAAACTACAGAACACTAAAGAAAGAAATTAATGAAAACCTTGGAAGATAGAAAAATCTCCCATGTTCTTGGATAGGCAGAATTAATATTGTCAAAATGGCCACACTACCAAAGATACATACAGATTCAATGCAATTCCAATTAAAATCCCAATGACGTTCCTCATAGAAATAGAGAAAGCAATCATGAAATTCATCTGGAAGAACAAGAGATCTCAAATCACCAAAGCAATCCTGAGCAGGAAGAGTGAAGGAGGAGGTATCAAAGTACCAGACCTTAAACTATACTATAGAGCAATAGTAACAAAAACAGCATGGTATTGGCACTAAAATAGACAGGTAGACCAGTGGTACAGAATAGAAGACACAGAGACAAACCCATATAAGTACAGTTACCTCATACTAGACAAAGTTGCCAAAAACATACAATGGAGAAAAGATAGACTGTTCAACAAATGGTGCTGGAAAAACTGGAATTCCATATGTAGTAAAATGAAATTAAACCCCTCTCTCTCACCCTGCACAAAACTCAACTCAAAATGTATCAAGGACCTAGGAATTAGGCCAGAGACCCTGCACCAAACAGAAGACAAAGTAGGCCTGAATCTTCATCATGCTGGCTTAGGATCAGACTTCCTTAACATGACTCCCAAAGCGCAAGAAATCAAAGAATCAATAATTGGGATAGATTCAAACTAACAAGCTTTTTCTCAGCAAAGGATACAATCAATAATGTGAAAAGAGAGCCTACAGAGTGGGAGAAAATCTTTTCCACATGCAGTTCAGATAGAGCACAGATCTCCAAACTTTTTATTCTGCTTTTAGTTTTCCCATTGGGCTTCTACAGGCTCAAGTGAAGAGTCAGTGCTTTTAGCACAAGCTGCCTCTAAATCCTTGTCACAAAACCAGTGAACAATTCTTGGTGAAGTTTGGAACAAAGTAGCTATCAAATGTTCCCTCAAAAAAATTTTTTTCCCCCTGCACTTGGGGATCTAATCCAGGGCCTGTGCATGCTAGGCAACTGCTCTACCACCAAGCTCCACTCCCAACCCCACGTTCCTTCAGTTGTCCCATGTTAGCAATGCTGAAAATTTTGGCATACATTAAAATAGTGCTAAACTAAAGACACACATATAAAGTTTAAATAATTATAATCAGGTTTTTCATTTACAAGGATGCTGGGCAGGACATTTGATGAACTCTAGAAGACGTGGATAACGATTTAGAGCACAGCCCTAACCTGCCCATTTTAGGACACGTGACACTCTGGTCTGACCCACTAAATGCACTTTGTGTCCTCCAATCTTCAGTCAATGAAGTAACCCTCACAAGTGTCCAAAAAGGTGTCCTGAAGGTACAATGTGATTGAGAACGTAGTTCTAAGTTTCCTCGTAAGTGTAGATTCCTGCCCATTCTGGGTGTTCTATCCTGCAACAGTAACAACACATACTGGTTTTCTCTTGGTGTTTCTAAGTAACTTTGTAATCCTTTGCCTATTTGTACCTCTATTGCAATTTATAGGATTTGGGCACACAACTTTTCTATTTCCACTGATGCATAGTGTTGATTTGAGGGTTAAAAGTGTGAGAGGGTAAAATATCCCACCCCAAATATATATATTTTTGGTGTGTTATTCAGAGAAACAGCAGACCTCTATAGACATAAAAATTGGTCTTTTGTAAAAGAAACTTATAGCTACAAGGGAAACCTGTGTTAGTGAAATAAACAACCAGCAGATGCAGGCTTTTCTATCTGATATTCCCCTTTCTGCCTAGAAAGATTTTTTTCACAGGAAGGAAAGATTGGGGTCTGACACCTGACCCAGAGTTGACCACAGGTGGCAGTTACCTGGGAGACTTCATCTTAAAAAGAAAGAAAGAAAAAAGTGAGACCCCCATCCATCTTAAAAAGAAAAAAAGAAAAAGAAAAACAAAAACAAAAACAAAAAACAGAAGTTTTGACAAAGAAGAACCTGGTTTACCTGATTTGTTAATCTGCTTTTTTTGTTTTTTGGTACCCTGAGTGAACCCAGGGTCTCTTAGCCACTGAGACATATCTCTAGCCCTTTTTAAAAATTTTTTATTTTGAGACGTGGTCTCACTAAGTCACTGAGTCTGGCTTTGAACTTGTGATCCTCCTGCCCTAGCCTCCTGAGTCACTGGGATTATAGGTGTGCGTCATCTTGCCCAGTACTTGACTTATTTTTTTGAATCATGTAAATTTATTTTTATTATTACTTTCTAACTTTATTTTTCTGTTTTTTAAATTGGCACATAATAATTATATATAATAGTGGGATTCATTGTTAAATATTCACACATGCACACAATTGTTAATCTGTTATAAATAAGGAAAACTAGGCAAAAGAATCTTAAGGAAGGAGAGTTGTATTTGAACTGAGAATTTTGTTGGCTGAGTTTGGATAGACACATTAATGTAAACACGCCAGATCTCCATTCTGGGTGCTACTTAAGTTGATTTCTCTCTGTCTTTTCGTCTTTCTGTTTTCTCTGACCTCCCATTCCTGCTTTGATGAGTCCGACTTCTGTGTGAGCTGATCACCTGACCCTCATTACCTTTGAGCTCTAAAATCACACTTACAGATTTTCATGGATCTGCAGCAGAGTTAAACTGGGAGCAGCTACTGATCAAACATGGGGCACGTGGCTTTTTGTTTGTTCTTTCAGACTATTTTGTAAGACCCTCCCCCATGGAGAATCTTTCCTGGAATGTTCTGGGTGCTTTGACCTGGGTCACTTACAGCTTCAGCTTGTGGCAATGTGACAGACAGGCCATGACAGGACAAAGTGAGTTGACTGCTTCGGCTAAATTTCCTGGGTGTTTGGTTCACAGTAAGAGAGAGGCAGGATGAGTAGAAAATGGGGTGTGCAGCTCCTCAGGGTCCCATTGTTGTATCATCCAGTCAGCCAGTGTTTACAGAATTCCCTTTATTCCTACCAGCAGGAGACCATGAGGGAGAGTGACTGGGTTCCCATGGCTACCACAGAGGTCCCGAGGAGGTACAAAGGATCGAGGTGAGCAGTTAGATGGCCTGGGTTCCCCTTCAGGTGCTACCTCCTACCAGCTACCACGTAAGGACCTCAAAGTCCTTGTAAACACAGTTCCAGTCTTGTTTACAGTGCAGTGTGATTGTGAGGGTGAAAGAGGATCAAGTAGAACAAGAAAACTCCAAACACACACACACACACACACACACACACACACACACACACACACTCACATGCACATAAAATCTTTTTTAATGAATGTTTACACCAGCATAAAGCTTTTCTTTTTTAGTAAGAAATATAGTGAGCTTTTAATCCACTCATTTGCCAATTAATAAGGAAAGAAATATACCAATATACTTTTTTTCTTGAGAAAAATTTGTGCATGTATTATGTGGAACGTTTTTATTCCTACTTTGTACTTTGTAAGATGCTTGAAAATGTACAAAGAATACCCAGTTGTAGGTGGTGAATATTTTATACTGATTTATTTATAAAATTTCACCACATAATAAGAACTGCCTTAAAAAAATGAGCATTGGTCCTATAAAAGCCATTAAGGACTCTTAAGACTATAAAAGATGTCTTCTTACCACTGCTCCCAGGCTTATCATTGTTAATGAAAATCTGACTCCAAAGCCCGCACGTCGTTTCTGGTTCTAATTACACACAGTCATTCTGAAGCACAGCAATCTATTTAGAATGGCAGGGTACAGTGGGGGACTCAAGCAGTCTCAGACCTCTATGAGAGGTACCACAGAGTTGATTTTCTGAGACGATGTAGATGAGAGTTAAGATGTGGGAGTCTGGGGTACAAGTCTTTCAGTCAACCTGGTAGTACGTCTGCTCCACGCCTCAGAGGGCAGCTGAGGACTGCCTGTGACAGAGCAAACCCTTTGAATGAGGGCAGAGTGGGCAGGAGCACAAGCCAGCCATCCTATTGTCCCTTTAACCTCAAAACGTCAACATGGAATTCATCACATCTTGACCTTGGCTTTAGGCCACCACTTGCCCTCTGTGCCCCTCTCTGTCCCTAATACCCAGCCTTTTGAAGTTAACAGCATGGAAGGCAGCTCTGTCCTCCCACACTATGGTCCCTGGCTGCACTGTCAGGGACAGACACTGGGCCAGAGTGGACACGGCTCTGGTTTCTTAGGCGTCTCCCTATTATGTGCTCATTATTTTATGTGTCAAGTTTACCAAGAATGGGGACCACCAAGAGCAGGTTTTCACTTAAATAATTCAGAGTGTTGTCGAATACAGTTCAATGGCAAATCATTACATTGGAGAAGAACTAGATTTGGGGTTGCTTTTGGGGGCTTAGGTTGTATTTTGGACTCTCTTTCATGAAGCTTTGAAAAACTTACTCTGTTAGCTTCTCAGTTTCCTAACTTCAACATGGGGTCTGTTTATAGCTGCCAAGGTCATGTGACAGGGCTGCTCTGAGAGTCCTGCAGGGGTGTTGGGTTTGTTGTCGGCTGAGTTGCTTCCTGTGGTACAGTGAACACACAGCACGTCTGGGTTTTTGTTGTTGTTGTTAAGGAAAGGCAGTTGAAAGGGAATTTGAGTTTACTGAGCATTTATTATGAGCTTGGCTTCATAGTACATGTATAAACATATTTAATCTTCACAGCGGCATCCTGTGAGGTAGGTATTATCATCTCCATTGTTCTCAGAGAGGTTGAAGAACTCTCTGAAGATGACATGCTGTCCTGTGGCCTTGCTGGAAATCAAGACCAGGTCAGCCTGACTCCAAACTCTGGTGCTTTGCATGACATCTGCTGTCTCAGTAGTAGGACAAATGTGTATTTGGAATGTTAGGCAGTGCATTAGTGATTTTCTGCTTGGATGTACAGAGATAAAACAAAAAAGCAAACCCCCAGATCCAATCTTTGTAATTTCCTGTCTTAATCCATGCAGGACTTTTATATTTGAGAAAGGAAAGGCCAGACTAAATGCATGTATCAGAGAGATTCAAAGATGAAGGTTCTTCAGACACCACACCTAAGTGGGTGTTTAATCTGGGAGTATTAGGAGAATGCTATTTGATGGGACTGCCATGAGATTCCATAGGGACAGTGAGTATCCATCCTGATGGTTGGAAGCCAAAGCACATGCCATCGGCAGACAGGCAGACGCAGAACTCACAAATCCAGCTGCATCTGGCTGTTGGAAAACATTTCACGTCTCCCTGACTGACCAGAACCAAAACTGTCTACATTTAAATGAAAAGTATTAGCAGGAAATGCAGAGAGCTTAGGTGGAAATCCAGACGCAAACCTCTAAGTGTTTTGTTTCTAGGGCTCTCTGAGAAGGCTTAAGAATCTGGGTATTTTAGCTATGCTTACTATATGGACAATTTGTGGCCTTATGTTTAAAGTCACATTTACAAAACTGGCCCCTGGATTGCAAGAAGATAGAAAAACAATATAACCATTTGGTATGACTTGTTATAAAACTTAGCTAGTGCTTTTTAAAAATAGTTCCAAACCAAATTAGCTCTGGGCACCTGCTAGAGCTTAGTATGTTTTCAGATAGACTTGTTTGCTGTCAGAGAGGGGGAAAAAGCCAATCTAACAAAACCTTCCACCCACATGGTTGGTTATAAAATCTGACATTCCTAATGCTTTTCCAAACCACTTCTCTTAAACTAAATAATTCAAATAAAGAAAAATGATATTTGACATCTTGAAAGAACAGGGCAGATTATTTGTTGTTAGATATATTCTCAGAATTAGGAGAAGAAAGGAGATGTTAAATAATGTAGTGTATTAATAACTTTGTGAACATTTTTCTAATTCTGCATGTGAAGTCATTCCAACACTGATATTATAATATAGCTAGAATTTGGAGATTTATGGTTTTATTAGATATTATATTGTTTATGCAAGATACATGTGGGTAGCAGTTTCAAGTGGTTTGAACATTTTGTTTATATCCCAGAAGAGATAGATAAGTAAATGAACAAGGGTAACAATAACAACAACAAAAGTGGCAAACATAATTTTATGACAATTCCATTTTTTGGCAACATTGAAAGCTGTCAATTGCTCATAGAGGATGCTAAGACCTGAATCAACATGACCATATGAAAAACTCATTTTCACAGTGCTTTGTGAGTGATTTGAGTTTCCTGGACCTCCCCTTAACCCACCTGCTCTGGTTCTCTGACTAAAATTGGAAAAGAATCTTGTTTCTTTATGCATATGTTTGATGTAGTAAAATGTCTTAGAGAGGGTTATCTTACCATCACTAGTATACATATTATTGAATAAGATACAACTGACTCACCAGTGATTCACCCCGCCTTCCTGAATAATTTTGAATAATTTAACTTCCTAACTGCTGCAGGTTCTTGAAATCAAATTGGTATCTTAGAAGTCTTGATGGGTGTACATTTGTAATAATAACAACAAGGATAATGCTGACTATTGCTGCTTTTACTTATTAAATTGCTGGTACTGAAATAGATACTTGATATGCAGTTTTGAGATACCTGATAACAACCCTGTAATATAGCTATTATTAGCCCAATTTTATAAATGGGAAAATGTGAATCTAAGTCAGCCTGACTCAAAACAATGCTCTTTCCATTATAAAAGGGGAAAAAGAGATTGAATATCCAAGGAAAGGTAGATGGAGGCATGTTCTCCAGGAAATGACACATAAAATAGCAAACATTCATTGTGCCTCTTTGTAGAGTGCTGAAACCTGAGACCTAAATATGACATGGAAAAACTCTCATTAACTCTAAATGAAGAGATGCAGGTCAAAACTTGCATAAATCTCTAGACATCCTTCTAAACAGGTGTGGTTTATATTAAGGTGTAGCAGAGTGAGATAAGTAAGCCTTATTTGTTTGCCAAAAGGTCTGGTCAGATATAACCATTTTTAGTATGTGAACTCTCTATTGAGTAATCTTGCCACGGAAATCTTAAAATAAACTCCTTTTTTATGAATGTGAAGGCCCACTAATTCTCCTTTCACTAAACCCCAAACCCTATAATTTTTACTAAATACCCCAGGGTCTTCACAAATGCTATTACCACAGCATTTTAGTCTATCACAAAAAATTTGTTTAAATTATCATTGAAAAATAGGATTCAGCATTTCCTACAAATAATTGAAATGAAAGTAGATTTACCAAATAAAGAAAAGCATTTTAGTGGAATTAATCCTTGATCTGTCCTATTGATAACAATTTTTGGTTAAGCCTTGGCATTATTTATCTACACTGTTATTTGAGTTTATCAGATGAGATTGAAGTATAGCATTATTATGTATTTAATTGTCTATCTCAGAATAGAGTCATGCATCAATGATGGGGATACATTCAGAGAAATGTGTTTAGTGATTTGTTCTTGTGTGAACATACTGGAGTGTACTTACACAAAATAAGATGGCTACGATATCACTAGTGATAGAATTTCATGGGACTGTCATCATACTTGCAGTCTGTCATTGAGGGAAATACCACTGTGCAGCACATTGTTTCATTTAGATATTGGTTTTGCAACCTGAAAAAATATTTACTGCTTATTTTTTTTTTTTTTTTAAGAAAGGACTCAACCTTTGTGATAGTCTTTGCACACTTGTGGCCAAATCAGAATACCTGAAAATTTGGTCAGCTTCATTTGCTACCAATTATTTATACAGCTGAGTCATGTGTTAAGTATTTTAGAAGCATCTCCCACTATGGCTTGTGTAGACTAAATTAGCCTTCAGCTAATTGGTCCAGGGTTGAAAATAATCCTATTATGATTTGCCTGAAGTTATGTTGGCTTGGCTAAAAATATTCTATCTCATCCTTGTAGTATATTAAAAAATTGTAAAGATGATAAAAGTAAATAATTGAATAGCAAAGTATTTACCTCATGATAGATATCATCAGGAGTCCTCTTATAGCTGTAGTCTGTCTTTATTGTCCCAAAGCTGATAAAAATGTTTTGTCTTTTAAATATTATGCTCCCAAAGTAGTAGGTTATATCTGTTTCTTATGTAAGATCCTGGGCTACAGCATACCATTGCTTTGTGCATATTAATGAAGGGCACCAAGCTGGTTGGACCAATTATACAAGTTAGAGAGTACCCTTACTCTGGGTGTGGGTTAAGGCAGCTCTGTGCAGACTAGATTTAACTCTACTGTCTTTCCTTGCTGTTTGTGGTAGAGTGGTCATACACTACTTATATTCTCTCTTATATTACAGGTATTTGTATTTTTTCTTTCATTCATTCATTCATTCATTCATTCAGCAAATGTTGAATAAACACCTGTTAAGTACCAGGTACTCATTACCTCTAGTGAATGAAATAATAAGTAAGGCCCTGCCCTCTGGGAGCTAGTGTTTTGGTGGGGAAGATGGATGCATGTGTTTAGTTGGTGTTCTAGCAGTCAGATGGAAGAGTCATGGGATAAATTGGAGAGAATGTTATAACAGGACTATTCCTAGGGCAGGATGTAGGAAACTCACAAGGAAGAATGCAGGATCTAGGAGCTGGTAAGGCATGGCTTTAGAAGGGTGAATGGGAGGAAGACATTCTGGAACCTGTAGTGAGAGAGCTGGGTAGAGCAGGTCTCTGATAAGGGCTAAAATCTTAGAGGCAGAGATACAGTAGGGACTGTGGGACACTGCAGTGAGGGCAGTGGGGGTAAGCGTCCCATCTTCACTCCACCGTCGTTGGATCTTCTCATTGCTCAGAGGTGTTCTTCGTTGGCTGAACCCAACCAGAGTCCAGAGGGTGAGAGGGAGGAAAGGGAAGTAGATAACTTATTAATATAAAATGTACCCTTTACATTTTCTATGTTTATAGCTCTTCATGAGATTTAATTTGTAATCATAACTGCCTTTATTCAGCAACTGTTTCCCTTATTCTCTAACATCTCTTCTAGTTATATGGACTGAGTGCCCCCCCCCATAATTTATATATTGACTCCCTGCCTGCCCTCCACTGTCCAATGTGATGGTATTGGGAGGTGGGGTTCTTGGGAAGTAATTAGGATTAGATGAGGTCATGAGAGTGGAGACCTCTCGATTGGTATTAGTGACATTATGAGTCATGAAATAGCTCACTTAAGTTGTCAGCTTTCTGTCTTGCGTGGAAACAACTAGAAGTCAGCTTCTGTTTTGAAAAAGGCCACCACTAGATCCCAACCATGCTGACACCCCGATCTCAGACTTCTGGCTTCTAGAACTGAAAGTACTAAACTTCTGTTTATAAGCAAACCAGTTTAGATATTCTATTATAGCCGCCTGGGCTAAGACACCAGCTAGAGTGCTTTATCTGGTGAAGTTACCCAAACCTTCATTCCCACGGGATCTGAGTCCTTGGATGTTTCATTCTAATTGAGTTGTTGTAGTGTTCCACTGAGCAAGGCTATTGAGCAAGAGAGTACTTAGAGAAGTCCTGTCTTTCAGTCATAGTCTGTCATATTCTCATTGTGTAGAAGCAATCTAATTTCCTCCTGGTAATTGAGATCAATCACCCTGGCCAGTAGATTGAACTTCTTCCTTTGTTCATTCATGGACATGAGAATTTAAAAAGCCTAAGGACAGCCTCAGAATTCATGAGAACAGTGACCATATTTCCTGGTAGAAGCATCCTTCCCTTGGGCACTGAGATGTCTATACCCACTTAGTTCAAAGTCACATTGACAGTACACAAAATTTCTTTGAGTTGTGAGGACAAGATGGAAAAATTCACTAAATATAATAGTGAGAGGGAGTATTTCTACCTTCCTTTCCTGTTTCCTGGACCCATGTGTTCCGGATCCAGAAGAGATGGGACCACAGAGTGGAAATTGGTTTGAGACATATGCTGTGTCCTGTAGGATAGCACCCCAGTCTCACTGCACATGTGGTCTACCAGCTGGTGCAGCAACTGATCTTTTGGCAAACCATTCTACATCCCCCCAACCCTGCTGTGCTTGGGATGGAACCCAGGGCCTCACTTGTACTAGGTAAGCACTCTACCATTGAGTTCTACTTCTAGCTTATTCTACTTTCTATCAAGCCAGTTATTTTTGGATGATAAGACCAGGGAATGACATATAGCTCACTGTCTTTCTGCCTGAGCTTGAAAATATTTCTTCTGGATTGAGAACTTGTGTAGGACATTAATGACAATAATTAAAGCATTTTTCAAATCTACTTATGGAAAGCACTTCAGGCAGGGAAGACAAATTAGTACCCAGAATATGACTCTTCACACATGAGGACAAAGTCACACCCTTTCCATCATGGGGGAAGGCCATAGTAACTTTACATACCTCCAGGTGACCATCTGGGCCAATGAAGTTTGGTGTTGGCTTTTTGATTGACTGACTGGGCACTCAGCAGGTGTGTAGCTTGGTAAACTTTGGTGAGGCCAGGCACAGTCTTAATTCCTGCTACCATGCCCACTTTTACCTGGGTCCATTGAACAAACACTGAGGAGGTGAAGGAAAGAGGCAGCCTGACAGAAATTGAATAGATCATTTTGTCCTCTTGGTTTTTTGAGAACTTCCATTGAAGTGATCCTTCTGGTGAATATCATCATACTTTATGTCCTTTCTAGGAGTCCCTTCACATCTCTCTATCCTTTTGATCCTTGTTACCCTTTTCCAGTTTTGCTCTTGTTAAGTCCCTGACCATCCAGCCAATACTTGTTAGCTCCTGACTTTGGGTCAGTATTGGTCTAGGCCTCAACTATTTTTCCTTTTTCGTGAAGTGGGCAGCGGGATATACCTCCCAAAGTCCTGCTCAGGAGGTGGATTTACATTGTCTTTCATGGTCTGAAGGACACTTTGCAGATCCATGCGTTACCAGGTCCAGGATATTTCCTCCTGTCTTGACTCATCACAGAGACTCCCTAGAACACCACAAGTGGATTAAGGGAGAGGCTGGAAACACTGAAGCAGGGAAGTCACACTTCCTGTTTGCACCTTCCAAACACATATCCTCATGATATCATTTCCAACTTACACGTTTGGCTCATTCTCATGAAACCTTTCCAACTTACAGTGCATAGTCAATTTTGTGATTTGGTGGGTCAAATAAATCCTTTATACTTTTAATACTTTGTAATGTATCCTGTAGAATAGCATCTTTTAATGCTTTTATTTGCATATTCATGAAAATATCAATGTGATGATTCCTTTTTATGTTTAAAACCCAGTTTATCATAGGTCATTTAACTGTGGCCACTTACTGCTCCATGACTAGCATTCTGTCTCTACTAGGACATGGTAACAAGCCAGAAGCTGCATTTCAACTGGAGAATCATTGTCAGTGGAAGAGGATGTGACTTGTTGAAGGCTCATTTGCAGCACCAACCGGAAGCTGGCACCTGCAAATTCTCTTACAGAAGAGGAGAGAGCTGACACAGGATTTGAAGGATGAGAAGTATGTAGCTGGGTGGGTAGCTGTGGAATAGCATGTGCAAAGATAGGGAAAAAACCCGCATGCTATGTAGCTTGGCATCACTGGATTATGAGGTGTAATGAGACGTACTGGGGGTGCCTCAAACCTCACAGAGGAAGTTGCTGAATACTTTTAGGGAGAGGAGCTGTCTTCTCTCTTTGAGGAAATGAACTCATCTTTGCATCTCTTCTGGTACCTTGCACAGTCCCTTACAATAGTAGACCACACACATTTTTGCTTTGTTTTGAATTTTAATTGGAAATACAATTAGTTATGTATCATGTCATTTATCACTGTAGGATCATGATTTTTTTTCCTACCACTCCATTACCCTCATGCTAAAATATCCTATTAGGCCAAGCATCCTATTCAATACATTTAGTTTCTTCTTTCTCTGGTATTGTTTGGATCCGTGCAGGGGGCACTTAAATGAATTGGCCTCTATTTTGCTATTTAATTCTCATCATTCAAATTTTAACCTATGTGTATTTGTTGCCAAGTAACTTCCTAAGAAAAATTGTTTCACCTCCTCACTTCTTTGAGGAAGATACTGATGCAGATATATCCCATCTGTTAACTTTTTGTATTCCTTTCACACATATAAAAGTATCTTGCTTAACCCACATGAAATATTCTATGGATAATGAGTCTTGTGTTTTTGTAAGTGCATGGTGTCTTTAAAACACGAGTGAATCAATTGCTAAAATATTTATAGTTTAAACAACATACACAAGCTTGAAGAATGATCAGAATTATGGTAACATATTCAAATCTGAAATATCTTGAGAAATAAATTACCTTATATAATGAAATATCATCAGTTCTGAATCATTGCTTCCATATTTAGAAATTAAAACTTTCGTTTTTCTTTGACAGGAGCAGGGCATACCACCAACAAAAAGTGCCATCTGGGCCAGGATCCCAGGGGAGAAGGGAAAGAGAACAAATGGCAGATCAAAAGTTTGGATCAGAAATGCAGGCAGTGTTCAGAGTAGGTCTGAGCATGGTGTGCCTTTGATTTCAAAGACTGCTCCGTGCCTGGATAAGCTTTGTAGACTGTGGAACGTGATGGTAACTGGCCCTAGGGATGCACAGAGGAACACTGGGTTACCAGAGGAGAAGCCAGAGATGACAAAGTCTGAGAAGGAAGCATGAAGGAAATGTGGCCTCCTAGGCTGAGACTAGAACTCCATCAGCAAGCATTCTGAGAAAATGCAGATGATATTTAGCCATGCAGAAGGGTTTTTCAAATTTTGTGGAATCGGTATTGAGTCTCTCAAGAGTTGGGGGTTTGTTATATTGTCTGTTAATAAGAGCAAGGGGAAGATTGAATTATTTTGCCTTTCAACCTTAGTTTATTCCTTTGCATTCTAGACAGAGTACTGCATGGCTATAAAATGCAGAAGTGTTCAGCTCTTCTAAGGTTGTCCAAACTTTTGTTGTATTCCTGAAAATATCAATGTAATGGCCAACCTTTTATATTTAAAACAAGATGTTAGGTTCAAAATAAAAAGAAAATCTACCAAGAACATAAATCAGAACATTCATTTTTCAAAACCAAACGAATAGTGCTCAAACATGCACCCTTTCCCTCAGGCATCATTTGGAAATACTGAGTAAACCTAAAATTACAATGGCCTTATTAGATGCTGATCAAAGAAGTCTCCACAGAGTCAGTCCATCTCTTCTAGCATTTTCTAAAACCACCATAGTTAGTGAATAGTTAGTGACGGGACAGGAAAGAAAAGAAGGGTCATCTTCTATCCTAATGCCCTTATGAAAGGACATCAGTGTCATTCACCCCATTGTGATTCTTTTATTTTTATTTGACTAAATAAGAAGGCAATTATATTTGTTACTGTGTCAATTATGTTTTCTATCTAAATAATAGATTTTGAAACTTTTATATTGTTTTTCAAGGGTGTATTTGGAGTTCTATAGAGCTGCAATAGCTATAACTAAATCAAAAACTTGGTTTTACATTTAGGTCCTTAGAAGTCCATTTTTAAGTTTTCAGAATGCAAGGAGAGATTAAATTGTATCGTGGAAATTGTGAGACCTTTGGGTAAGAATGGGCAAAAAGAGTATTGCTATTATTTCCAGTTTTCAGGGACTGAAAATAGTTAAATATTTTTGAAGTATTTTTTTAAAAAAAAATTCCTTGAAAAAATGTTCAACATCTCTAGTAATAAGAGAAATGCAAATCAAAACTACCCTAAGATTTCATCTCACCCCAATTAGAATGTCTATTACCAAGAAAACAAGCAATAATAGGTGTTGGTGAGGATGTGGGGAAAATAGGTACACTCATACATTGCTGGTGGGGTTGTAAATTGGTGCAGCCACTCTGGAAAGCATTGTGGAGATCCCTTAGAAAACTTGGAATGGAACCACCATTTGATCCAGCTATCCTACTCCTTGGCCTATACCCAAAGGACTTAAAATCAGCATACTACAATGACACAGCCATATCAATGTTTATAGCAGCTCAATTCACAATAGCTAGATTGTGGAACCAACCTAGATGCCCTTCAATAGATGAATGGATAAAGAAACTGTGGTATGTATACACAATGGAATATTATTCAGCCATAAAGAAGAATAAAATTATGGCATTTGCAGGTAAATGGTTGGAATTGGAGAATATCATACTAAGTGAAATAAGCCAATCCCAAAAATCCAAAGGCTGAATGGTCTCTCTGATAAGTGGATGATGATACATAATGGGGGGAGGGGAAGGAGGAAAGAATGGAGGAAGGATGGATTGTAAAGAGGAAAATGGGGGGAGGGGGCAGGGGGAAGGAATCAGAATGAGACAAACATCATTACCCTATGTACATGTATGATTACACAAATGGTGTGACGCTACTTCATGTCCAACCAGAGAAACAAGAGTTGTACCCCATTTGTGTACAATGAATCAAAAAGCAAAACAAACAAACAAACAAACAAACAAAAACCTCCTTGGAAAACTCCAAGGATCTCCAAGTGTTTTTAGAGTACAAAGAAAGTTCTTGATCTGTTTGCAAGAGGACTTGCTGAAGACCACTTCATTGCACTCTGTCCAGTGATGCCAATGTTTACTAGAATGCACACTGTTAAAAGTCAATCTCTAGGAAAAGAAATTTTATTTTATTACCTGAGATAAAGGAAATGTTTTTGATTCCATTCCAGCTTTCTAGCAATTTATACACTAAATATTTAATATCTGAGCCAGTGGGTAATTAAGAAGCCAAAATTTTAATGTCTGTTTTTGATTTTTTTTCACAGGTAAGGAATGATACATTTATCTTTGAGGCAAATTCATCTGAAGTCTCAAGAACTGATAAGTACTTAAAATTGTAGGTAACAAAAAATTGTTTTAGACCATTTGCCTCCTGTAGATTCCTTTGCTCCTGAACTGGGAAAAGATCCAGGCTTAGGAGTGTAAAAGGTGACACTGGACATGCATTGCTTGGTAAGCACTAATATTAGTGAATTTTCTTGTTCCTTGGGTCCCATTCTTTATAGCAATAAATTCACTTTCAGAGTTTTTAATTGAATGCTTTGTGTGTAAATTGACAGTAGATTATTGTCAGTTATTTGCTGTAGGATGTTTCAAGAGACCTGAAAAGTAAAAAGTTTAAAACAATTCAAAATCTTTAATTAGATTTTATTTACCTTTTATGTTTACATCGACATGTACATATGGGGTATGCCTTATGTTCTCAGAATTTATTTCAAACAAAATAATGAAATTCTGTGGGATTCCATATCTAGACGAACTAGAAATCTTTCTTTGTATGTCATTATTTCCTATTTTATATTATTTTCCATGAAAATCTATATTTATGCTATAAATACATCAGTTTCTGATCTCATGAAATATTTGGTGTCATAAGTATGACAAGTAAATCATAAAGTGATCTTTCTTGATTTTCATTGCATACCTTAGCAGAATCTTGTACATATTGACTGACTGATACAGTTCCAGGAATTATTAAAATTGACTAATTTATCAATCCATTCATAATGAATAATGATTGATTAATCATTTAGAAATTCATTAAGTTTTTTGGAATTACACAATTTAAATTATGTTTGGCATAAGCTGGGATAAAAAGTAACCATCAAAATCTATGTTCTAGGAAATTTTTAAGGATATGGGGATAATAAACATGCTTTTTTACTAATTGAAAATATTAGATTACTCTATGGCAACTTAATATTCTCAATTTTGTAAAAACAAATAGATGGGTGTGTATCTTAGAAAAAAGAGAAATATTCTAACTTATTAGCAGTACCATTTTTGGTTTCCAAATTTTCAATAATGTTTGTTCTATTCTACTTTTCTCTTCAAAAGGCTTTTAAAAAATTATAGAAGTTTTATATTCTCAAGAGCAGAGGAGATTCTGTAATGAAACCCATGTACCCATCATCTGGATTCAACAATTACATCTGTAAGTGGTCCTACCATCCATCCAGTCTCTCAGCCAGATGGTCAAGAATTTCCTTAATTTCTCTTTTATGTCTAAGCCTCTCCCTGAACCCCATGTGATTCATTCTCAAGTCAATCTAACTCTACTTTCACAACATTTGCAAACATGTCCATACTCTTACTATTCAAGCCATTATCACTGCATACCTGGGCTACTGCTATGGCCTCTAATCTGGCTTCTGTCTTCATTCTTGTCTTTCACTGATGGTACCCAGCAGTCAGAGTAACCCTTAAAATATGTAAATTGAGTTATGCTAGTTCTCTGCATATAATCTTCTAATAACTTCCTACCCCACTAAGAATAAACCCAAACTCTTTACTTTTGCTTACAAAATGACACCATCTGACCTATATACCTGTTGAACTACCTGCCATTCTCCTCATCTCCTACTGTGCTTGGGACTTTGCTCATTTTCTGCAACATATCAAGATTGTTTCTGCCCAGGGTCTTTGTGTTACCATTTCACCTTTGTTTGAAATATTTCCCCCTTTGATTTGAACTTCTAGTTTTATCATTTTAAATTCAGATTTGGTCTAAGGGACTACCTGCTCCTGAGAGAAGCCTTTCCTGATGTTTTATCAAAGAAGTCACCTAGGACCTTGTTTTTCTGTCACCCTATTTTCAGTCTTTGCAAAGCACTTAACTGTCTGGGATTTTTTGTGTTTATTTGTTGATTGACTGTGCAAAGTATATTCAACCTGACTGAGAGGTGCCTTTTCCCTAGGCCCTTTGCTTAAGGATTCTACTCTGACCCTTGTATGCTCATGCCCATCCCATATATCAAGGGATCTATGAGGCCCAAAGAACATCTCTCCCTTTCCTAGGGCATGCACTACCCTCTCTCCGAGTATGAAGCAAACTAGGGGCAATGGATATTCCAGAATTCTCTGTGCAGATTGTGTTGAGCTAGCTTCTAGGACCGGCATGGACCTCATTTCTAGGTACATCTTCCCATGTGTGAACTGATCTAACTGTGTGTACTTTCCAAAACCTGGGGGACACCCAGTCAGGCCCATTTTTGGGAATTGTGGGTAGGACTTGACTCCAGGGAGTCCACATGTGTGCTCAGGGTTACTAGTGATGTGGTCAGAGTTAGGGGTGGAATTGGAAGAGGGACATAAGTTAAAGGGTTAGATTCCTAAAATAAGAGGAATCCAAGAATCCTGAATTTGAATCTAGCTTTCCAGGTTGTTATGAGGCATCTTTGTCAAGGTAGATGCTGGGTTTGTTTGTTTTTGGTGGTTCTTGGGATCGAATCTAGGGTCTTGTACATTCTAAGAAAGCTTTCTACAACTGAGCTACATTCCTCAACCTGAGAAAACATTTTATTTAACAATTTTTCAATTATTATAATTTGTTTGCATTATGGCTTTTAATTACTTGGGCATACAATATATAGGATTGCATTTGTACTCTTGTCAAGTCCTCCAAATGTAAGGCATAGAACTGAATACTGTATCATGCTAGAGTTCATAAGGCCCAGGACTTGTCTGTCTTGTTCACTGCTACATCACCCAAACCTAGAAAAGTACCTGCATGTAATGGTGCACAACAGGTATTTGTTAAATGAAGAAAACCTCATTTGCTTATTTTCTCTTGAGAAGAATTTTCTCAATTGAACTTTCTTTTATTGGAGATTGATACTGCTATTCCTCCTTTGCTTTTGTCAACATTTGCCTTGTATTTCTTTTTATATTCCTTTATTTTCAGTTCCCAGACATGGTACCTTTGTTATGTACAACATTTGGATTTTTTTTTTTAAGTTGAGTCTCTACATCATGCACAACTACAGAAATGGAAAGTTGTACCCCATTTGTGTACAATGAATCAAAATGAAGTCTGTAAAAATTTTTTTAAAAAGTCAAGTCTTTTGTTGGGAAACTGGATATCCATACATAGAAGTATGAAATAGAGCCCTATCTCTTATCCCGAACAAACATCAATTCAAAGTGTATCAAAGACCTTGGAATTATACTAGAATCATTACAACTGCTATAAGAAAACAGGGTCAATACTCCAACATATTGACACAGGAACCACTTCCTTAGCAAGACCCCTAAAGCTCAAGAAATGAAACCAAGAATCAATAAGTGGATCAGCATAAAATTAAAAAGTTTCTGCACAGCAAAGGAAACAAGAATGTGAAAAGAGAGCCTACAGCATGGGAGAAAGTCTTTGCCAGCTACTCTTCTGTCAGGAGATTAATATCCAGAATATATAAAAAACTAAAAAAAAAAAGAACAAATAACCCAATCAAGAAGTGCACAAAAGATCTAAACAGATTTTTCTCAAAAGAAATACAAATGGCCAACAAATAAATGAAAAAATGTTCAACAGCATTAACAATTGGGGAAATTCGTATCAAACTACACTGGGATGTTATCTTACTCCAGGTTTGAATGGTATACAAATAATAGGGGCTGGGGTTGTGGCTCAATGGTAGAGTGCTTGCCTAGCATATGTGAGTCACTGGGTTCCATCCTCAGCACCACATATAAACAAATAAACAAAATAAAGGTATTGTGTCTATCTACAATGAAAAATTTTTAAAAATACAAATAATTTCTGGCAAGGATGTGGGGAAAAGGTACACTCATATGTTGTTGGTGGGACTGCAGATTAGTGCAACCACTTTGGAAAGCAGAATGGAGGTTCCTCAAAAGACTAGTAATGAAACCACCATATGACTCAGCTATCCCACTCCTTCACATTTATCCAAAAGAACTAAACTCAGCATACTATAGTGATACTTGTATACCAACATTCACAGCAGTGCAATTCACAATAGCCAAGTAATGGAAACAGCTTAGGTGTCTGTCAGCAGCTCAATGGATCAAGAAAATGTGGTACAAATACACAATGGGGTTTTATTCAGCCATAAAGAAGAATAAAATTGTGTCATTTGCTGGCAAATGAATGGAACTGAACATTATGCTAAGTGAAATAAGCCAGACTCAAAAATTCAAACGTTTTCTCCCATATGTAGAAATTAGAGAGAAGAAAAAGAAACAGAAAAAAAAAAGATCACATGAAAATAGAAGGGACACCAATGAAATAGAGAAAGGAGATTGAAAGGGAAGGAGGCATGAAATCCACCAAATTAAACTTTGTCTGAGTATGAGTACACTACGATGATTCCCAAGTAGCATAATTCATACTACTACTACTACTACTACTAATAATAGTAGAAGGGAGATCAATAGAGTAGAGCAAGTAGATAAGGGGGAGCGAGTGGGGAAGGGAGAGGGAAGGCACGGGGAATAAGACTGATCAAATTATGTCTCATGCATATTCAAATATGGCATAATGAATCCCACTATGCATCAATAAAGATAAAATTTAAAAATGTAGAGTCTCTTTTAATAGATTATTTAACTTTCACATTTGTCGTGATTATTTTTTAAAATCTTTTAAAAAATTTGTTCTAATTAGTTATACATGACAGTAGAATGCATTTTGACACATCGTATATAAATGGAGTATAACTTCTCATTCTTCTGGCTGTACATGATGAAGAATTACACCAATCATGTAATCATATATGCAAATAGGGTAATAATGTCTGATTCATTCTACTAGCCTTCCTACCTCCACACCCCCTCCCCTCCCTTGACTCCCTTCTGCCTAATCCAAAGTACCTCTATTCTTCCCTAGCCCCACTCCCCCTTATTGTGAATTAGCATCTGCATATCAGAGAAAACATTCGGCCTTTGGTTCTTTGGGATTGGCTTATTTCACTTAGCTTGATATTCTCCAGCTCCATCCATTTACCAGCAAATGCCATAATTTCATTCTTTATGGTTGAGTAATAATTTCATTGTGTATATATAGCACATTTTCTTTATCCATTTATCTGTTGAAGGGCACCTAGGTTAGTTTCATAGTTTGGCTATTGTGAATTAAGCTGCTATGAACACTGATGTGGCTATATCACTGTAGTATACTGATTTTAAGCCCTTTAGGTATATGCTGAGGAGTGGAATAACTGGGTTAAGTGGTGGTTTCATTCTAAGTTTTCTGAGGAATCTCCATACTGCTTTCCAGAGTGGTTGCACCAATTTGCAGTTCCACCAGCAACTGTATGGAACTGTATTCCACTGGAACTGTATGTGGAACTGTATTCCACTCACCAGTATGAGTGTACCTGTTCCCCCACATCCTCACTGACATTTATTGTTGCTTGTATTCTTGATGATTGCCATTCTGACTGGAGTGAGATGAAATCTAAGTGTAGTTTTGATTTACATTTCTCTAATTGCTAGAGATGTTGAACATTTTTTCAGATATTTGAAGATCAATTGTATTTCTTCTTCTGAAGAAATACTTCAGTGACTGTTCAGTTCCTTAGCCCATTTATTGATTGGGTTATTTGGATTTTTGGTATTAAGTTTTTCAATTTTTGTATGTCCTGGAGATTAGTGCTGTATCCGAGGTGAGTGTGGTAAAGATTTTTTTCCATTCTGTAGGTTCTCTCTTCATGTTACTTGATTGTTTCCTTTGCTGAGATGAAGCTTTTTAGTTTGAATCTTTCCCATTTATTGATTCTTAATTTTACTTCTTGTGCTTTAGGAGTCTTATTAAGGAAGTCAGGTCCTGAGCTGACATGATAAAGATTTGGGCCTACTTTTTCTTCTAGTAGGTGCAGGGTCTCTGTTCTAGTGCCTAAGTCTTTGATCCACTTTGAATTGATTTTTTTGTGCAGGGTGAGAGATAAAGGTTTAATTTCAGTTTGTTGCATGTGTATTTCCAGTTTTCCCAGCACCATTTGTTGAATAGGCTATCTTTTATCCAATGTATATTTTTGATGCCTTTGTTTAGTATGAGATAACCATATTTATGTGGGTTTGTCTCTCTGTCTTCTATTTTGAACCATTGGTTTACATGTCTATTTTGGTGCCAATACCATGCTGTTTTTGTTACTATTGCTTTGAGGTATAGTTTAAGGTCAATAGTGTGATGACTCCTGCTTCACTTTTCTTGCTAGGGATTGTTTTGGCTTTTCTGAGTCTTTTATTTTTCCAAATGAATTTCATCACTGTGTTTTCTATTTCTATGAAGAATGTCATTGGGATTTTAATGGGAATTGCATTAAATCTGTGTAATGCTTTTTGTAGTATAGCCATTTTGGCAATGTTAATTCTGCCTATCCAAGAACATGGGAGATCTTATTTATGTTGAATTTTTTCTAGCATTCCTAATTTTTATTTTTCTTTTCTTTATCCCCTGACCTGACTTTTGGGTGAAGATTACATTTTCTGTGATTTGCCTCCTTATCCTATTGGTTTAGAAGTGAACTGTTTTCTATTTACTTGTTTTTTTTTTTTTTTTTTTTTTTTGTGGTGCTGGGGATTGAACCCACGGCCTTGTACTTGCGAGGCAAGCACTTTACCAACTGAACTATATCCCCAGCCCTCTATTTACTTGTGATCAAATTTTTGCTCCATATATAAGCATACCATATTTTGAACATCATCTAGAATAAATACCTACATCATTTCCCTAAGCCTTAGTATTATTAGAGTCCACTTTTACTTCCTTCTGTTCCAATTATCCTGCCTTAGCGCCCCCCCACCCCAATTCTAATTTCTCCAGTCACCATTTTCCATGCCAAGATAATTTGGAGTTGTCACTACTTTTTTTTGCTTATATTCAGAATTTACTTAGACTTAATGGTAAGAATTTTTGACTTTTCACCACCATTGTGAATATATTCTTTCTTTCTTTCTTTCTTTCTTTCTTTCTTTCTTTCTTTCTTTCTTTCTTTCTTTCTTTCTTTCTTTCTTTTCTTGT
>JAJEJO010000219.1:324480-340056 GCA_020662805.1 Glaucomys volans
CTTCTTTCTTTTTTTTTTTTTTTCTTTTTTTTTTTTTTTTTTTTTTTCCTTTCTTCTTTTCTTGTGGTTGGGGCTAGGTTTTCTTATATCCTTTCAGAAAGTAAAGCATGGGTGAAAA
The DNA here is from genome assembly GCA_020662805.1 of Glaucomys volans. Taxonomy (NCBI): domain Eukaryota; kingdom Metazoa; phylum Chordata; class Mammalia; order Rodentia; family Sciuridae; genus Glaucomys; species Glaucomys volans. Next base: position 324,599 of record JAJEJO010000219.1, read on the forward strand.
GCTTCATAAATCCTTGCATATCAGATATGTCTTTATTTCTTTTTTGAATACAACCTCAACATTTTATCATCTTCATAACAAAACAAATAATGAAGCTTAGATTTGAATCACTTGACCCTTTCTCTTCTTACCTCTGTCCACTTCAGAAGGCTTGCATCTTTTAACAGCCAGCATTCTCTTAGATATGCAGTTGGGCTGAACACCCTGAAGTGTCCCGATCACCACAGTCTTCTATGTCATTTCAGCCTTCTTCCTGAAAATGGGCTTAGTCTGCCCACCATGGCCACTCTGTTTCCTGTCATGAGGCTGCTTTCCCTGTGCATGCCAAGAATCCTCCCCCATCTTGCGCTGCATTGCTTTATGGGGTTGGTATTTGCTGCACTTCTTACAGAAGCCTGGTGGGTCTTAGAAATGGTCACTGTGTTTGCAGGAGTGTTACTGGTACAGACAAGCATGTCTTTATTTCTTAACGATACTGTGAAAGGATATAAATTTTGAAAATCAGAATTATTTTGTCATAGAAAATTAAAAATACTGCTTCAGTGTATTTTTGCATCTGTAATTGCCCTTGAGAAAAACTGATGACAGTCTGATTTATACTGCTTTATAGATAAATTCTGTCCCTAGTTTTATCTTGGTGTATCTACGTGAGTCTCTGTTTTCATTTATGTCATTAGACATTTGTTGAACTCATTTTCTCTGTTTTTATGTTTTTTGGATTTTTTAACTGTTATTTTTATGAATACTTATCTTCGTTCTCTTTTTGTAATTCTCCCTAATTAGATGTTGGAACATTTGCATTTTAAAAATATTTTCCATTTATTTGTGTTTTGTGAGATGTGTTCTGGGAGGATCCCTCAAATGTATTATCCAATAAGTAATTATTTTTCAGTTGTATTTTTTCTGCTATTTAGCACACTTTCTGACATTTTAAAAATTTTAGTGAAGGAAGTCTTCCTTTCCAAGATCCTTAGTTCCTGTTCACAATAAACTCTTTTAGTTAAAAGGAGCTATATTCTCTCTGTTCTGAGGATATTAACTATATGTGCCTTACTTTTTTTTTTTCTTTTTAAGTTTCATTTGTTTTTTTTTCCATTACCTGTGCTCCTTCAAACAGCTGTTGGTCCACATTTGGAGCATGGCATCTTCACTCAGTGCCTTATGTTTCTTTATGTGTTGCCTGGGTTTGATTGCATGCTTATCTGGAATCTAGGCTTCTGTGTTAACCTGTTTCCGCTCTATCTGATTATCTGGCTTGTTTCCAGGATTGCAGGCAGGCTGTCCTGAAGCCTGCCCCTTCCTTCTGGGTGGCAGTGAGTCTGCCCCTCATTTCCAGCAGCAGGACTAGCATGTTCCTGGATATGCACTGCACTTATCTCAGGGCAGAAGCCTCCAGTGCACTTGTGTGGCACCAGAAGGAGAGGGACAAAGTGTTCAAAGTTCTGGATGTTTCTACCTAGATCAGTTACCATCTGACTGACTGGTTCCTCTCTTGTTTTTCCCTTTATGGCCTTGCAGCTTGGAGCCTAGAGACCCTCTTTCATCAGTTCCCTCTTAGGTCTGTTTTGACTATTATTTCTTCTTTCCATATGAACCCATCTGCCTTTAATTTTCACACATTTCTATAATATCTGGTTTATTGTAGGCACTAAGTCTTATTTTCTAGTGCTGGTTTCAATTAAAATTTTTTCTTTTCATTTATGGGGATTCAAGATAAGAAAGAAGCTTTTAGTATGAAGTTTGCAATTTTGATCCAGGCTCCTCATGCCCTGTTATAAAGCATATTAGTTCAATGCAAAGAAAGCTTGCTAGTTCATATATAGCAAATAATATTTATTCCTACCATTGACTGTGGGTGTACCTTAATATATATTAACACATCATATTCCTGCTGGTTAATGCCCTTGGTTTGGCTCTCAAAGTTCTGAGCTATAATAGTTCTGAGATGGAAAAATGGAGGCTTAGAGAGGTAAAATAATTCACCCAAAGTCTAGTATATAGCAGGAGATAGAGCCAGGATTCATACCTATATCTTGCCATGACTACAGCTGCCTTCCATTTAAAGAACGTAAGGGAACAATAGCTAACAGCATCCTCACTGTGGGATATAAACAAAACACATTTAGCACCTGCTAGAAATCATGAAATCAGTAATTACTGATTATGGTGTATAATTTGGCAACAAATCATTGAGCTGACTATATTTTTCAATTCCATTTTCTTGCCTTGTCAATAAGATTTATTCTTGGAGCAATTTGTGAACTGTTAGTGTTTTTCAGGGGGCAGTACACATAAATGGTGTGTACATATTGGTAAACATCTCTGCAGTGTTGGCAAGTTGGAGGTTCTATTTTGAATTGATTTTTCTCATAGCTTTCAGCTGAGGTTTATTTTCATATAAGCAGTAATTACAGGAAACTAGTGTTTCTAAGGGTAAATGTTGCTATGCTGGTTAAAGAGCGTTATATGTATTTTGTGGCATGCTATAATTATTTGTTTGAGTAATTTCACAGAAATCTTTCCCAGCAGTTGTGATACATGGGACTCAAGGTCAATAAAAGAAGAGAATGTAGACAATTTAAGCTTTTGTAAAATCTGTATTATTTTGTTAAAGAAGCATTTTTGGAAACTCTATTATAATAAACAACTGGAAAATGGAAAGAAGCATGTGGAAATAAAAAATATTTTGAATTTTAGTTGACAAGTTTTAAATACACAAGTGCCAGAGGACTTAAAGTGTTTTCAAAATGCAATAGGAACCTTTAGAATAGGTGTGCAGCATGCAGTTGAATCTGTAGTTGTGGTATTATATTCTAGTATATGGCTTATGTCAGAATTGTGACCCCATTGTAAGTTGAAAATATCAAGTCACAAATGTATTTAATGTATATGTGTGAAATAAACTGAGTATTTTAATAAAAAATGCATTTAATGTACCTAACCTACCAAATACTATAGTTTGACTTCACCTACTTTAAACATGCTTTGAGCATTTACATTAGCCTACAGTTGGGCAAAATCATCTAACATAAAGCCTATTTTTGTAATAAGGTGTTGAATGTCTCTAATTTGTTGAATACTGCACTCTTTATGGTTTGGATCTGAAATGTCCCCCAGCAATCCTTTGAGAAGTGATCTGATCAGTGGATTAATCCATTGATAGTTGAATGGACTACAGGGAGGTGGTGGAAACTGTAGGCCCGTGGGGCATAGTTGGAGGAAGTAGGCACTGGGGGCATGTCCTTAGGGATTATATCTTGTACCTGGTCTCCTCTCCTCTCCTCTCCTCTCCTCTTGTCTCCTCCTCCTCTTCTTCCTCCCCACCTGCTTTCCTGACTGTCATGATCAACTTTCCTCTGTCATGCCCTTCTACCATGTTCTGCCTTACTTGGGCCCAGAGCAATGGTGCTGACCAACCTTGTACTGTAACCTGTGAAACCATGAGCCAAAATAAACCTTTCCCCTTTAAGTTGTTCTTGCCAGGTATTTTGGTCATAGCAACAAAAAGTTGACTAACAGTACTGAAACTGAGAAACACAATGCAATCCTTTTTATTTAAAGCCAAAGTTATTGTAAGTTACAAAACACAACAAAACAAATGGAGGCCCACATAATAGAAAAAATATTCTAAGTCAAAACACTGTAAATTGGGGACCATCCCGTATTCTTCAGAGGCTAATAAACTTCTCTGCCCTTCAGTTATCTTGGTATAGAATCTTCACAAGGTGCAAATTGTTTAGCATTCGCTTTTGCCTGTTATTATTTGAGGCAAATTTCTTACACAAGGCCTTTCCCACGTTTATTTAGTTTCCTTTTTGCCCACAAAGGTCAGCTTAGATGGCTAATGCCAGAGAGGAGACCAGAGGAGAAAGTTTAAAGAGTCAGCTCAGAGGGACCTGGAGCCAATCATTGCCTTCTTTGTAGGCTGTGGTTCAGATGATATGGGATTCATTCATGTAGATGACTTTGCCTAAAATTCCAAGTTCTAAGATAGCAGACATGCACAATGTTTACCATTTGGGATTTTTTTTCCTACATTTAGGGAAAACCCTCCTATGATGAAAAATTTCTCCCCAGTTTAGACTCAAATTCCAAGCCACCTTGAAGCTAGGACACAAGTAAGGACCCTGATTTTGCCCATCAGATGCACCTGTATAGGTCTGCAGTTCAGCCATGAAGAACTTGAGAAAACTTGCTAGACGTAGAGCTTCCTTTTTTGGTGGCTCCGTTGACAGCTCCATGACAACGTTTTCTTCCATATGTGGTGGGGTGAGGATTTTCTCACATGGCCAGTTCTGTTTTTTGAAATTGGGCTTTGTCTTTCAACAGTAAGGTAAGACTTGCATGTGGTTCTCCAGCCTTCCCAACTATCCAGTACCTTTGTGTGTGTGTATGTGTGTGTGTGTGTGTGTGTGGTCCTAGGGATGAATTCAGGGCACTTTGCCACGGAGCTATATCCTCTCTTCTTTTTATAATTTATTTTCAGACAGGGTCTCAGTAAGTTACCATGACTGGCCTCAAACCTGTGATCCTCCTTGTCTCAGCCTCCCAAATTGTTAGGATTACAGGCATATGCCACCATGCCTAGGTCCCAATATCTTTTTAATAAACTGTTTTTCTAATTATCAGCTAGAGTTAGCTTCTGCAACTAAGTCATCCCCTTCCCTTTTTTCTCTTTCTTTTTGGGGTTGAGGATTGAACACAGGGTCTTACTTTCTACTGCTGACCCTAAGTCCCTCACTCCTTACCAATAAGTGATCTTTTGTGTTTGAGCTCTCTAGCATGGTTCATCTTCAAAGAATGCCCCCCCTTTTTCTTATATAAATTAAGGATGATTGAGACTGAATAAATTCTCCTGTTCAATTAACAAACATCATCTTGTGCCTTCAGTGTGTAAGATATTGCATTAGATACTGAGGATTCAATGAAGAATATTCGTCATGTCCAGGGACTTGAAATCTCTTAGCCAAACATTAGCAAATAAACCAAATGTGCTATGACAGAGGACTGAACCAGACTTGACCTCTGAATGTGATAATAATTGATAAAATGTTGGGAGTCACACTTGGCCAGTGGGCAGATCTGGAGGATGAAACAACTAGGAATAATTTATATTAGGTCTGAATATGTAAAAGGAATTTTATTTTGGTAGGGAAATAAGGAGAGGTCATACTCACTGATTGCCTTACTTTTTTTTTTTTTCTTATAACTTATTTTGGGGACTTCTGTGGCCTTTTGAATGTTTCATCAAATTTGTAGACCAGTTGAGATGGGGGAGGTGGTGGGAGTTGGAGAGTTTTGATACTCATTTATTCACGATGATGATTTGACTGAAGGGTGAAAAAGGCACTGAAAACAAATTTAGGTTCCTCTTCATTTACTGAGTGCCTAGTATGTGCCTGGCCCTGTGCTAGGGGTTTTCCAAATGTCATCTCAAGTTTTTCTCCCTCCTTCCCTCCCTGGGTATGTGTAGGTATTGTAAAATTGCAAACGAGAAAGAGACAACTCAAACTAGCATAAGGAAAAAAGGGATTGTTTCAGTTTACATAGCTGAAAAAATCAGGAGCAGCTTCGTGCAAAACTACACCTAGGTTCTTAAACAACATCACTGAGAATTTGTGTCTTTCCATCTCTTAGGGATTATATCTTGTACCTGGCCTCTCTCCTCTCCTCTCCTCTCCTCTCCTCTCCTCTCCTCTTCTCTCCTGGGATATTCAGAGGAAAGGGGAGCTCCAGAGTTCATTAACTCGGGATCAAAAATGTCAGGGCCGTCGGCCAGCTTCTCTATAGATATCTTGGCTTTTGCTTAGTTTCAGATAATTGCAGCAGTGCTCAGAATCATGTCTTCACGTGACAACATCCAAAGATAGGAAGGAATAAGTTCCTGATTTGTGCCTTCTCTTGAGAGTGCAGAAAAACTCTTCAGAACTGACTGAACAGAACTCTCCTTATTTCTCATGGGTCTGTGTTACAAAACACCCTCTGAATTTCCAATCCTTTTCAAGGAGAGTTCGATGACCTGAATAGTTTTAGGGTTATCAACATTTTCTCTTTGGACTTAGCTATGTGCCCATGTATGTAGCTTAGGTACTCAATAACTAAACAAAATCAGAGTTCAATTAGCAAGGAAGAAGGGGTGGACTGGGACATGGTTATTGTGTAGGCATCCAAACGTACCATTGTGTCCCATTGAATGAACTCAGGTCACTTATCCATTCCTGAACCCTTCACAGTGTCCACTCCTATGCACAAGCCTACTTGTGGAGCTATGGCCATGGTGGCCATGGTGGTAGGGAGAGACAGTGCCTCAATGTGTCTGACATGAACTTAGAAAAGACTGGATCCTTGCTATTTTATGTCTACTAAGGGAACTCTCATATCTAGAAGAAGCATGAAAATCCTTTGTTAGATCCTTGCTGTTATGGTTTGGATGTGAGGTGTCCCCAAAAAGCTCACATGTGAGACAATGCAAGAAGGTTCTGAGGAGAAATGATTGGCTTGTGAGAGTCTTAATCCAATCAGTGAATTAATCCCTGGATAGGGATTAACTGAGTAGTAACTGACATGGTAGGGTGTGGCTGAAGGAATTGATTCATTGGAGGCATGGCTATGGGGTATATATTTTGTATCTGGAGAGTGGAATCTCTCTCTCTGTCTCTCTGCTTCTTGATCACTGTGTGAACTGCCTCCCTCTGCCACACTCTGCTGCCATGGTGTTCTCACTTTGAGCCCCAAGGAATGGAGCCAGCTGTCTATGGATGGAGACCTCCAAAACCATGAGCTCTCAAATAAAGTTTTCCTCTCTACAGTTGTTCTGGTTGGGTCCTTTAGTCACAGCAGCAAAATAATGGACTAAAACATGTGCCCACATTCTCTCCCTTTTTCAGTGCTGAACCCATGAACTTGCATACGCTAGTGTTCTACCACTGAGCTACATCCCCAGTTCTCCTTGACCAGATTTTTAGTTTAAAATAAAAGGGGTCCTGTTCTTGTCGTTCAATATTATGCCACAATTTTGGGTAACTCATAAATATTTTAGAGTCACCATAGAAAAAGACCTACGTGGTCAAGGATAAAAAAAAGCATATGTTAAATAGTCTCTCTCATTACAGAAGACATGTTATAAGCTGCTCAACAAAACACTGTTATTATGGACCATCTGCAGGAACATGGAAATATTTGTTAGTCAGAGTCCTTGATTGTAATGATACTTGACATTGTGAAATTTCACGGTTGTTCTGCTTCTTCACTTTGGCATATCTTTCGTAAAACTTTTAGAATCTTCTGCCTTAGATGATCTAAGGGCTTTAGTGAAGAGACAGTAAGATGGTATTGGGCACAGACATAAAGATCCATGAACAAGTCTCACAAACCTCATGTTGGTTGAGTGGTTAAATATTTCCTCATGACACAAAGTCATGAATGAGTCAATTAAAACTAGCCCCCTGGCTTGCCAGCCTTGTGTTCTGTATTTCTTCACAATGTGTAACAGTTCCTATTCTCTATTTCATTAAGACCTTATTTTCAGGATTCCTAGTTACCTCCTTCCCCTTTACTTTCCAGTCCTGATGTCTGTACTCTTTAACCTAAAATCTCTAAGCTTCCTCCTCCATCAGGCACATTCTTTTTCTTTCCTGGGCACCTGTTGGTCTCTGGACTTGTATTGTCCATGCTCGGGCCATAGAAACACCCTGGGATTCTATTCATCCCTCAAGGCCAAGCTCCCTTTCCCCAACTCTGCCAGCTGACACGGTTCTCCCAGCTCTCTGAACTCAACCCATGCTTATGCCACTGAAGGCAATTTAAATACAGTCCATGTTCCTTTGTTCATTAATTGTTTCTGTGTGTAAATACCGCCTTGCCTCCTTGATTACTTTTCTTGGAGTTAGAACATGTATCTCAGGCTCAGATATTTCTTTTAGTTCCAAGTGGCCACAGGAGAGTCAGATGTCTTAGAGACATCTCAACTCCATCATATCTGAAGTGGTGTCTGTTATCTGCCTCTCCTTCCTCCTCTCTCTCACTCCTGTTCCTGTAATCAGTTTTGAGAAATAAGTTCCTATGTATTTGCCCAAGCTAGACTCCTCAGAGTCACTTTTGATTCTGCCCTTTCTTTCAGAAATGCCTCCAGTCTCCAAGTTCTGTCAATTCTCTACTAAGCATGTCTTGGGACCCTCTTCTCCAAGCCTTGTTATCCTTCAGTTTAATAATTGCAATGGCCTTTCAACAGCTCCTCCTTACTCCAGGTTCACTTTCCCCCATCTATCATCTCTACTGCTGTCCAGATAGCATAGATTATGCCCTTCCTTTGCTAAAAAATCTTTAGCTATTTCCATTTGTGCCAGAAAAAAATCAGACCTCTCAACATAGCTCACAAAGTCATGAATGATTTAATTAAAACTATCTCCCTAGCTTGCCAGTCTTTTTTTGAGGGGTCGGGGGAGATGGTACCAGGGATTGAACTCAGGGGTACTCAACTGCTGAGCCACATCCCAGCCCTATTTTGTATTTTATTTGGAGACAGGGTTTCATTGAGTTGCTTAGTGCCTTACTTTTGCTGAGTCTGACTCTGAACTCTCTATCCTTCCTGCCTCAGTCTCCCAAGCCTCTGGGTGTGCTCTGTATTTTTGACAATGAATCTTGAATTGAGCTCCTGGCAGTCACGTGAAAACTTGTGCTCATTCACTTCTGCAAACATGGGTTTGGCACCTGGAATTACCTGGTAATATGAGTGCTAAATGCCTTATATTACTTTAATTGTATATTTATGTGTTCCTTCCTCCATTGGACTGGGAAGATTTGTCTCCTAATGTCTAATATAAACCAGAAACTCAATAAATGATATATGAGTGAGGTAATGATGATATTTCAACTCTACATATGATGGGACTAAGTATCATACCTTCATTTGTCTCTGTGATTCTTAGAGGAAGTACAGCATAAGACACACTTGACATTGTTGGCCTATTTGCCAGTACTCAGGTTGGAAGAGTCTGTTATGTCTACCAGTTTTGAGGAAGAAATAGCCTTAGGATTCATCTATGTTTTTACACTTATTAAAAGAATTAATAAATAGGTTTTTGGAACTGGAATCCGTATCTGCATATCTCTGGTCCCTTGATGGTAGACCTCTGAGTATGCTGAGGCAGATGTTTGCTGAGGCACTCTGAAGGTATGGTGTGGAGTCCCCTTGGACTTACACTAGATCATCCAAATAATAGGACCTACAGTAAATCATCCAAATAATAGGTTATTAGATGGAATAAGAGGGACACATTAAATTAGAACATTAAGGAATTTATAAGGAATAAGGGGGGATATATAATTTAGAGATGGACACCTATATAAATTCCCTTTTGGTTTATCCATCAATATACATTTAAACTCCACACTTTGGGTAGAGGTAAAATGTAAACATGTTAAGTGTGAATATGTAAGGCAAACTCAGAAGGGTTTCCATGGAAAATGTAAGTGGCGAGTTCTACATTCTTGTGATTGATATAACATCCAGGAGAGGGACATCATCTGACAGACTACACCTATGCATAAACGAAGCTGTTACGTTATATACAAACACAAAGGAACCTCATCAATTCGGTATTCTTAGGAGTTCCTCAAAGGGCATCTCATATATGACTCAGTCTTCACCCTTTAAACTCCAAAGCTTTTAGATGGAATTGCATTGTAATTTTCCTAACAGAAAATAATTATTTACCTGAATAGTTCAGACATCAATTGCTCTTCTACTTTGTAACACATTTATTTTTGGAATAGAATTAAGCTCATTCCTTCTCCAAATTCCTCACATTGTGCCTGAAAGAGCTACTGAGATTGTGTTTGCTCTTAAGCTTTAAGGTTGTTCTAGTCTTTTTGTGTGTGTCTTTTTGTTACCGGCTCTTTTGTCCATACTCACCTCTTTTTTTGTCACATTTAATATTTTAAAATGTATTTTATTTGTTCTAATTAGTTGTACATGACAGTAGAATGCATTTATACATTTTGATAGATCATGCATAAATAGAGTGTAACCTCTCATTTTTCTGATTGTACATACTGTAGGATCACATTGGTCATGCAGTCATACATGTTTATGAGGTAATAATGTCTTTTCGCTCTACTATCCCACTCTCACCTCTTGCTGCTGGTGATTTTTGTGGTCTGCTGCTTATAATCTTTACTGCCATATTGTCTACCCACCACCTCTGCAGTTTGCCATCCCTTTCCTTTTCTATTCCATTTAGAATTTTAATTTTGTGATTTCTCTTTTTGTTGACTCTCTCGATAGTGGAGGTTAACCTTTCCAGTCAAGTCTAGCCAAATATACCCCTCTTTCCTTGCATGTATTAGTGCTGAAGTTCCAGTTGCCTCTTAGCTGGAAACAGCAGTATTGCCCACAGTTTTCTGATGTCCGTGGATCTGATATATGGAGCAGTGGGCAGTAGAGTATGAAAAGGATGAGGCTTTTCACCCACTAGACAAAAAGTTGGCATATTCTCTTGTACTGTTGGAAATAGAGACATTTCAAGATAAATTATTGCATTAGTGACCTAGTGAGGGAGACAGAAAAATGATTGTAAGGTAGGTGTGGTGGTGCACACCTGAAATTCCAGCAACTCAGGAGGCTGAGGCAGGGAGATCATAAGTTCAAGGCTCTGCCTCAAAATAAAAAGGGCTCAGAATAAAGCTTAGTGATAGAGGGCTTGCTAAGCATGAGTGAGGACCTGAATTTAATCCCCAGTAATGAAAAAAAACTGTAAATGCTAATTTACCTACCGCTTTTATACTAGGACATGGACTCCTTAAGAGTGGGAACCAAGTCATGTTAGTGTCTACCGTCATTATACACGTAAATAATACATTATGCATAAAATACATACATATTATACATTATATAGCACCTGGAGTTCATTGAGGGTTCAAAGCATTATTCTTTAACAAATGAAAGAATGACTGAAGAAGATGTATGGCAAAAGTATTGGGGCAGTGAACACAACCAGCTCAGGCTCATTTAAAACACATGGATGCCTAGATCCCCAAACCAGGCCAACTACCTTTAGTTGATTCTGAGAATTAATTTCTCCTCTAAATATTTACATCTCTGAAAACAACACTTCTAACAGATGCTTCTTACAATCAATGTACTAAGAAAGGAATTGTGTCACAATTTAATTCAAAACATTTTTCTTTCTCAGTTGTACATAAAAGGCACTTCAGATAGCCAATGGCATCCTACATTTGAAGAGATTCAGTATTTGTAGAGGGGATAGCAGAGAAAAAAGTGTTATTTAAAGTGACTGGAGTGAGCCTGCCACACACTGATAGTTAGGAGGCTCTGTATTAGAGGGGTGTAAATGAGGAGAAATTAACAAGGGACCACATTTATTTATTTAGCAGTGCTGAGAATTTAACTCAGGACCTTGTGCATGCTAGACAAGTACTGTACCACTGAATCACACCCCAAGCCCAACAGGAAACCACTTTTACATCTACCTCTGAATTTCAGCCAAGCACCTGTCCATTGCAAGAGAACCAATCCTTATCTGCTGAACCAATGGAACTTAAAGCCTTGGAAAAGTCATTAAAGTTGAGATGATCTTATATCTATTATGAAAGACAAACAGGCATTTTGCAGGTATGTATGAAGTTCCAGACTGGGGAACAGGAAATGGTGGCTGTTCTTGGACAGGGTGGCAGGCAGGTATGGGTACAGAGGGGGCTGGGACGGTGGTTGCTTTACTCTTTAACCCTGTCCCCATTGACACTTATTTGTGTGGAGGCCAGTAGAGAGTTATAAATTCAGAGTCAATTTAAGTGTTGACCTCCAGTCTGTCAAAGTTCTAAGTAGCACATGAATTTCTTCAACCCTCTTCCAGCTTTCATTTTTTGGGGTTTTTTTTTTTTGTTGTACCAAGCGTCTGTGGCCTTCATGTGACCGCTTGCTGGCTCAGAAGTCCCATCAGCCTGCCTTCCTTTTCTCTCTCTCTTTCTCTCTTTTTCCCTATTGCTTTATTGAGGTAAAATTGAAATACAATAATATGCACATATTTGAAGTATGCAATTAGATCAGTTTTAACATGTATGTAACCAATATAGTCAATATAAAAAGCATTTCCATTACTTTTTAAAATTTGAAATCATGCAGACTGTGTTTCCTGCATGATTTATTACATTAGAAATCGATCACCTTAAGACATATAGAACCCCACCTCCACATGTCAACTCTTTCAAAATTAAATGGCACACTTATAAATACCTCAGCAGTCAAGGAAGAAAGCACAAGAAAAGTAAGTAAATAAGAAGTGCTTTGAACTAAGTAATAATAAAAGCTTAAAATATCAAGTTCTCTGGGATGAAACAGTACTCAGATGAACATTTATAACTCATCATAAAGAAGCTAGCATAACAATCAAATTATTTTCAAATTATGTAGTTGGAAGGAAAAAATAAGAGAAGGAGCAGAAATATATGAAATAGAGAAGAAATATACTGCTACAATTTCATCAAAAATTAACAAATCTAATCAAGAAAAAAGCAAGAACACAAAAATTAATATCAATGGAATGGGAGCTATCAAAACTACCCTATAGATGCTAAAAATGTATTAAGGTAATATTACAATTGTATGCCAACATGTGATAGCTTACATAACGTGGTCTACTTAGAGAAGGATCTGTATGCTGCTGAGAAGAAAGTGTATTCAGTCATTGATTGATGAAATAGTCTATATATGTCTGTTGTCTAAATTATCAATTATATTTTTTACTTCTTTAACTTCTTTATTTAGGTTTTGTTTGGAGGATCTATCCAGTGGTGACAGAGGCATGTTGAAATTACTCAGTATTATTGTATTGTGGTCTATTTGGTTCTTGAAATTGAGAAGAGTTCTTTTTATGTACTTAGATGCTCCATTGTTTGGAGCATAAATATTTATGATTTCTATGTCTTATTGATGTATAATTCCCTTAGGCCATTTGAAATGGCCTTCTTTATCCCTTCTGATTAATTTTGAGTTAAAGTCCACTTTATCTAACATGAGGATAGAAACCCCTGCTTGTTTATGTGGTCTATGTGAGTGATATGTTTTTTCCTATCCTTTCACCTTCAGTCTGTGGATATCTTTGCCTCTGAGGTGAGTCTCTTGGAGACGGCATATTGTTCGGTCTTGTTTTCTAATCTAATCTGCCAGTCTTTGTCTTTTGATTGATAAGTTTAGGCCATTAATGTTCAAAGTTATTATCGAGATATGATTTGTAGTCCTGGTCTTTTCGGTTTATTTCTAGTTTTTATTTTGAATTTAGTGTAGTTCCTCCCTTTGCTGGTTCTTTCTTACTTTTTTTCCCATTTCATCTTCATGGACTATTTCATTGAGAATGTCTGTAGTGCAGGTGTTCTAGTTGAAAATTCTTTTAAATTTTATTTATCATGTAAGGTTTTTATTTCATCTTCAAATCTGAAGCTTAATTTTTCCAGATATAGAATTCTTGGGTGGCATCCATTTTCTTTCAGAGCTTGATATATATTTTTCCAGGACCTCCTAGTTTTGAGGGTCTGGGTGGAGAAATCAGCTGAGATTTGAATTGGTTTCCCCCTACACATAATCTGATATTTTTATCTTGCAGGCTTTAAAATTCTATCCTTATTCTGTATATTGGGCATTTTAATTATAATGCACATTTAATTATAATGTGTCTTGGGGTGGGTCTGTTGTAATTTTGTACAACAAAATGGAAAATCAAATACAAGAGGCTGATGTCCTGCAGCCTCTTGTATTTGATTTTCCATTTCATTCTTCAGGTTTGGAAAATTTTCTGATATTATGTCATTGAAAAGATTATGCATTCCTTTGGTTTGTATCTCTGCACTTCATCTATCTTGATAAATCTTAAATTTAGTCTTTTCAGGTTATCCTATAATTCTTGGAAGTTCTGTTCATGGTTTCTTAGCATTTTCTCTCCTTGACAACTCTATTTTCATGATTATATATTTTGTTTTCATTGCCTGAGGTTCTGTCTTCCAAATAGTCTAGTCTGTTGATGATGCTTTCAATTGAATTTTTAATTTGGCTTATTGTTTTCTTCATTTTGAGGATTTCTGCTTATTTTTCAGAATCTCTGCCTGTTTATTGAAGTGATCTTTCACTTCCTGTATTTTCTCTCTGATTTCATTTCTTATACTGTCCTTTACTTTGCAGAACAGTTTAACTATGTACATTCTAAACTCCTTCTCTGACATTTCTTCCACTGTGGTGTCAATGGATTCTGTCATTGGATTATCTTGGTTTGTTTGAGGCAATTTGTTCCCTTCCTTTTCAAGTTGTTTGTGTGTCTACCCATCTAACAGTATGGATCTGAGAAAGTTGAGTCTCTACCCTGTGGACTTTTAGTGTCTCTGAAGGTTTTCAGTTCCTCACTGTTTAGGGGGAGACAAATAATATCAGCAATCAAAGCAAACAGTATACAGCATGAAACCAAATAGTTCCTACTATGATGTCTACAATATTAATTATCACAATAAACAAATGACATAATCTGTTATTGCCCACAATAAAAACAGCAAGTTTGTAAAAGGGTTTAAGATTTCAAATGGACAGGGAAAGAACAGAAGTGATAATGTTATACTTCCCAAAAAGACTCTCCAGTGCCATCAGGAGAGAGTCAGTCCCACCCTAATCCCCTCCCTATAACCCCACCCTAATCCCTTCCTGAGCCCTGTAAAAGTTGGCAGCTGAAGAACTACCACGCAATTTCCCGGCAACCCGCTTTTAGGAGTAAGAGCAATTGTCGCTGGCCAGCTAAAATAAAGACTTCTTTTGGCTTTACATGATCGGCTTGGATGATTTTATTTTCTTTGGGTACAACAATATCAGTTGTGATGATTATGAAGAAGGAGGAGAGAAGAAGTAAACAATTAAAGGAAGATTGAGAGAATAATAGTGATTGACTGTTAGCAGAAGGAAAGAGAGAATCAAGGGAGACAGGCAGGAGAAAAAAATATATATATATCAAGTAAAATTTAAAAAATAAAAATAAAAGAATAGAAAACAAAACTAAAATATACTAATTGTAATTGTTAATTTGAATTGTCAACTTGATTGAATTAAGAGATGCCCTTGATTAAGAAGCTGCTGGGTTGTTGATGAGGGCATGTCTTGGAATGATTGGAATGTGGGATAGGAACTGAAGTGGAGACCCTCCCTAAGCATGGGTGGTACCACCCAAAAGAATGGAATAAAAGCTGAAAGAACAAGGAAGTAGATGCAGATGGAAGCTTGGCTGTTCTCGAACGAGTTCTTGATTGTTGCTTTGTTCATCTGAGGATATTGGACTCTCACTTCTTCACTCTTCCAAAGCGGACTCTGCCAGTGATTCTCCAGGTAGTTTCCAGAAGCCCTGGTCTTGGACTAGGGTAGCACTGTTGATCTTTCTTGTTCTGGGGCTTCTGCATCTTGGACTGCACAG
>JAJEJO010000219.1:340156-404573 GCA_020662805.1 Glaucomys volans
GACTATCCAGTTTCTGGTTGTGTAAGCCAATCTAACAAATCCCTTTTTTATAATCAAACTTTCTGTTGATTTTGTTCCTGTAGAGAACCCTGACTAAAATACTAGTCAAACATCTATGTTCACAAAAAATTAATCCAGGAAAAATAACTGGCTTCAAAAATGCTAGAAATGAGAAAAAAGAAACATGAATATGTGTAAATGTCCATGTACCATTAAGGTCACAATTTTTTTTTTTTTTTTTTTTTGAACCAGGGATTGAACTCAGGGGCACACAGCCACTGAGCCACATCCCCAGTCCTATTTTGTATTCTATTTAGAGACAGGGTCTCACTGAGTTGCTTAGGGCCTTGCAAAGTTGCTAAGGATGGCTTTGAACTCTCGATCCTCCTGCCTCGGCCTCCCAAGTGCTGGGATTACAGGTGTGCGCCACCGCGCCTGGCTTAAGGTTCACAATTAAATAGAGAATTAAAAAGAAAATTAAAAAGAAAAGATCTTGATGAAAAGTTAGAGAATTGTTTCCATTGGAGTGCAGTTTCTCTTCTCAGCAGTTTTAGGTAAGTTCGCCTGGAGCTGATGCTCCACCCTCCAGATTATTGGAGTGAGAGAGAAAATCCTGTAGGTGGAATTCCTGGAGGCAGGGTTTAGCCTTAGGTGGACTCCATTTTCTTCACTGAATGCCAGTTGGTCTGGAGATTTTAAATCTGCACACCTCCAGGGCCCAGCACATGCTGGTCCATGCTGGAAGACTACCTCAGGGATCTCCCCTGGGTTCCACTCATGTGGTAGGGGACCCAATTCACAGTCCTCTACATTACCTTCAAATCTCATGTTTCATGGTCTCAAGTTCAGTCTCCAATCTCTCCAAGCCCCACCCTTCAGAGTTCCTGGCTGGAACTCTCTCCTAGCCTGTCCTGCTAGCAGTAAAATTGGAGGGATGGGGGTAGAGCCAGATGGGTTTCCAGGGTCAGTTGTCCCCTGTGTAAACTTCTCTCCATGTCTGAGTTTCTCCTGGTCACTTAAATACACTCTATGTCATGTAACGTGTGTTTGCTGGGCCTGCATTTTGGGCCAAACTCGGGTTTGCCAGGAATCGGCCCCCTCACCTGCTGGTTCCTGTGCAGCAGCTGCAGAATGGTTCCCTCCTTTGTCCTCCACAAGCTGCCTGGAGAGATGGCAGCTTCTTTGCCTACACATGGATATTGTGCAGTGTGCCTTTTAGGTTTGTGGAGCAATGTCTTTGATCTCTAAACGCTCCATACCCAGACATGCTGAGGGCCTCCCCAAAATGTGGGTTCCTTTAATTACCTTATCCTTCCACTATGCTCATGGAGGGACTGCTCTGGCTGGTGCTTTCTGCCCAGTTGAGGCAGTGGGTATGCCTCTGGGGATTTTTTTCTTATTTTATTATATACGACCTCCTGAGTCCCCGATCTGCTTTGAATACCCAGTTTTAAATTCTAGTAAAGTCCCCCCACTTTTTTTGTTCACCCACCTTGCTGAGAAGCTGCCTATCTGCTTTCTTGGTTTCACTCCATGGAGCAGCCAGGAAAGTGGCCCCCTCTATTCCACCATCTTAAAAACCTCTCCTCCTTTTCTCTTCTTGACCTCACTCTCATCTAAACTATCTCTAGTGCCTCCCTGACTTATCACCTTACCCCCATCCCCAGGGGAGGCCATCACATCATGATGTCTTAGTGGTGCTGGTTCTATGTTCAGCAGCCCTGGGATCACTGGGCAGTGGTGTTGGTCAGGGTATGGACTTTGGAGCAAAATCGTGACTTTGAATCTGAACTTTGCCGCTTTCTTTCTTTTTTCCTTTTAAAAATTAGAGCATTATAGTCATACATAGTAGTTGGGTTCATTTTGACAAAGTCATATGTGCATGGAATTGAATTTACTCCATTTATTACCCCCCCCACTTTCCCTCCACATCTCCTTCCTCTACTGACCTTCCTTTTGCTTATCTATTTGTTTTTGATTTATGCTTTTTACATATACATAAAGTTGGAATTCCCTGTGGTATATTTATAGAGGCACATAAGTATGATTTTGTTAAATTCATTCCACATTTCCTGTCCCTCTCTCTCACTCTCAATCCCCTTGTTTTATTTCATTGATCTTCCCTATACATCTTGAAGATAAGTGACCCTCTCCACTCTTTCTCCATATTTTGCCCTAGCTTCCACAAATGTGAAATCTGCCACTTAGAAGCTGTGTAACAGGGCCTGCTGCTTGTGCTTTGGTTTTTCTCCACTGCACAATAGGGATGATAATGGTACTCTCTCACTGAATTGTTGGATTAAATGGTTTAATGTAGAAAAGCTTCTGAAATAGTTTGTATAAGTGTTCCTGAAAGTCCCATGTGTTAAAGGCTCAGTGCCCAGTCTGTGTTGCCATTGGGAGGTGGTTGAACCTTTAAGATGAAGAGCCTAGTAGGAGGTCTCTGGGTCATTCGAAGGTGTGGCCTTGCCTCTTCCTCTCTTGCTTCCCAACCACCATGGGTGAGCAGCTTGATCTATGATGCAGTCTTTATCATGATGTTCTGTCTCACCACAGGCACAAAAGCAGCAGGGCTAACAAACATGGACTGAAACCTCCAAAACTGTAAGCCCAAAATAGACCTTTTCCTTTTTGTAAACTGATTGCCTCAGGTATTTGCTATAGTTTGGGGAAACACTCCCAAAACTTAGCTAATATTATCTGCTTGGCTCTTTGTATACTATATGTAGTTCTCTGCCTTCCAAGAATTGCCTATTTGTGGGCTAGTTACTACTCTTCAGTTGGCTACAAAGAGGAAGAGTAGTAGTGGAGATGTGCTATTAATTTCATAGAAATGCTTGTTTCAGGTCTAATTATGTCCCCACATTTCAAAATTATCCATGATTTTGGTAATAGTTTTCTGCTTTATTATATTCTACTTGGCAGACTATGATGGAATTTACAGAGGATGAAAACCAATCTGATGGAATCTGTTTCATTATTTTGCACCAGCATTCTTTGGAGATTCTTTAGAAATTATAAAATGATCTACCTAAAGTCAATCTAGAATGTTGGTGGAAAGTCATGCACCACACTTTCCTCTTCCTGAGATTTGGATTCTCCATCTTTGGCCAACATTATGTGCTTTATTTTTAAATGGTTTAACTTCAGGTTTTGCCTTGTTGTACTAAGCATAAGCTTAATGGTGCTTCTCTATGCATCATGTAATTGGCAGTAATGATTTGAAGAAGGAATTAGCTTAATGTTGGGAGCTTCTTGTGTCATATTAAACTTTCAGAAACAACCTGAAGCAAACCCAGTTAGATCTCCCCAAACCATATTTTATAGGCAGCTTGTTGCAAAGAAGGCTGGCTCAAAATTTTAAGTTAATGTTAATTATGAAATGATGTCAGAGGGAGAGCACTGAATGTCTCTAACCCATTTTTTAAAAGCAGGTCAAATTCAGCATCTGGAGGATAACTTGTAATTTGGTTGAAAATAATTGAACAAGTTTGACATGAAATACAAGAAAGGGGTCAGGACTAAGTTTTAAATTCTGAGATAAAGTCTTTTAGCCCAAGACTCTTGTTAACTGTCTCTTATCACCAAGTCCAAGATAGTACCTAGGATTTTGTTTTTCCTGGATTTTTGTATTTGTCTTGTGAAAAGAAGGTTGTGCTGAATTACTCTTGGTTTTTCTTTAGGAAGATAAAAAAGGTGGTTTCTACCATAATGTGAGTTTGCTGAACTATCATAGAAGAAATGTAGAATATAGAAGGAGTTTGGACTCACCACTTTGAGGATAAAGAAAGAAGAAGGGTAGAGGGAGAGTTACTTAAGTGATGTTCCCCAGAAGTGGACTTGAAAGAAAGAAGATTCCGCAAGTGATGTATTCAATATGGTAGCCAGGGACCAGTGAGTGGGTGGGGGTGAGCTGCATGTGGAAGGGGAGCCCAGTAGTAGCTCCATCCTGACCCAGCAGGAAAGCTCTGGACTAGAGGTTGTGCCCCAGAACTGTCCCTCAAGCAAGGGAGAGGTGGCTTTCATATTTCTTCCCCCATTAGTCATTGGTTAAGGATCATGGGGGGAAGGGTGCAGACTTTGGAGACATAAATTCTTAGACACACTCAGTTTTTGCATATACAGGCAAAGTGGACTGGTAGCACATCCCAGAAGATCCTCAGGCAGTGACTGTTAAGGATGCAACCTTGTGGAAGCTGGGTTCCCCACAAAATAGTGAAAAGGGGGCTAAGAGAACTTAGCAGAGTACCAAATTTTCCTACCACAGAGGAGAGAGGTGGTGAGCAGAAAGACAGAAGCTAAAGCTCCTTCATTTTCTCTCTGCCTTCCAGCTCTGTGGGCCAAGATTGGATGGGATGGTATAATGGTTTGGATGTAAGGTATCCCCCAAAAGCTCATGTGTGAAATAATGCAAGATTTAGAGGAGAATGATTGGATTATAAGAGATATAATACAATCATTAAATTAATCCCCTGATGGTGATTACATGGAGGCAGGTAGGGTATGACTGGAGGAGGTGGGTCCCTAGGGGTGTGGCCTTGGGGTAAATATTTTGTATCTGGCAAGTGGAGTCTCTCTCTGCTTCTTGATCATCATGTGAGCTGTTTCTCTCCTCCACATTCTTCTGCCATGATGTCCTGCCTCACCTTGAACCCTGAGGAATGGAGCAGACCTATGGACTAAGACCTCTGAAATCGAGAGCCCTCAAATAAGTTTGTCCTCCTCTACAATTGTTCTGGTCAGATTTTTTTAGTCACAGCAGCAAAAAAGCTGACTAAAACAGGTGGGGCTTTAATAATATCTGGATATGAGAGAAAGACATAGGGTAGGATATATGCCAAGCTTAATGGGGAGCAGTCCTGCTCAATCAAACAGGGGTCTGTAGTTCAGCCCTGCATCCCCTTTGTCTTCCAAGAAGATGTACAGATAGTTTCACATGCAGGTGGACTGCACTGGGCTGTGTATCCACTGGGATTCAGTGGACCCTAGTTGTAGATCACTTTGCCAATGAGAACAAAGATGAGAAAACAAACTGGTCTGCTGGGAAAGGCTGCAGGTCATGAGGCTGGGGACACGGTGGTATGGGTGAAGTGGGCCTTTGGTGAACGGCATCCATGGAGCATCAGGAAGGCAAGCTGAAGTGGCCAGACCCCTTTTCTTCTTTGTGCCCTTGTCTCCCATTTTGGATTTCTGTATGGAAGGCTTGGTTAAAGGGAACATTCCTTAGATCAATTAAATTTAGTAGAGTTTATTTGAACTAAACCAAATAAAAAACATGATTTGCAAATTGGGCAGCTCCCAGAACCAGAGCAGGTTCTGATTACTCTAGCCAACAACACAATTAGGCAGCATTTATAGAAAAACTGAGGTGAGAAACAGAAAACATCTTCGTTGACTACAGCTTAGTCAATGAACCAGTCAGTTGGTTATAGTTTACCTAGTTAATTGTTTATGGCTTCATTAGTTGACTGGCTACAAGGTTTTCTGCAGCCAACCAAAACTCTATTACTGTGATTAAGCTTTATATTGGTTTGATCTATTGGGCCCAGTGAAAGTGGCCGATCCAAATCTAAGGTCTCTTACAAAATATTATTTAACAGTTCTCTGTTCTAGATAATGTTAGTTTTAGACTCTATATTCAAGGGCAAGAGATAAAGGGCACTGTTACGGTTTAGATACGAGGTATCCCCCAAAGCTCATGTGTAAGACAATGGAAGAAAGTTGAGAGGTGAAATGATTGGGTTATGAGAACCTTAACATAATCAGTGCATTGATCCCCTTGAATGAATTACCTGGGTGGTAACTGTAGGCATGTGATTGGAGGAGGTAGATGTTTGGGGATGTGTGTTTGGGATATATATTTTGTTCTTGGTGAGCAGAGCTCTCTCTGCTTCTTGGTCCATATCCTGAGCTCTTTCCTCCATCACAGCTTTCCACCATGATGCTCTACCATACTTCTGGCCCAGAGCAATTGGGCCAGCAGTCTATGAATGGACTGAGACCCCTGAAACTGTGAGCTCCAAATAAACTTTTCCTTCCCTAAAATTATTCTTGTTAGGTCTTTTGGTAACAGCAGTGAAAAAGCTGGCCAAAACAAGGCCTTAAAATCGTTGGAGAGAGAAGTAAGGCAGATCAGGGCTCTGGTCAGAAGGCCCACCTGGGTGTAGAGCAAATGTGCATTTGCTATAAGCTCCTTTTGCATGCTTTGGGGAGCTGGTAGAGAGAGATGGGTCCAGATGAGTGAGGGATGAGGCTGATAAAGCTATGGTTGAGGTGTGTCCGTGGCTCCCATGTCTGTTTTTGCAAAGCCTTCCTCCTCTGGTGGACTTTGGATGCCTTAATCATAAATCCATGATCTGCACCTTGGCTGGCATCACCTAGCACAGAACTGTTCCATTCTGTCTGAGAACATCAAACATCCCATTTCCTCTGGGCTCTGATACTAGATCTGGCTTTTAACTAATTAACAGTAAGGTGTGAATCCTTTCTCTCTTGCCCATAGTTTCATGTACTTCCTTTCTGAAGGTTATTTGCAAGGGAGAAGGGTATAACCCTTTTGTCTTTGAAAAAGAATTTTATCATTTTCTTTCTTATTCTAAAAGCACCCCAGGCTCTTAAAAATATTTATGTATAAAAATAAAGAAAATACCAGTAATTTTACAACTGAGAGAAAACCATTGTTTGCATTTCGGTGTGAATCTCATCTTTTTATCAACATAATATTGAAAATGTATACTAAGATTATTTGCATCTGAACAGAGGGTGCTTGAGGGGTTGGCTGAAGTTCTCAGCCAAAGAAATAGAAGTGTCCCAGTGAGATTTGCACTGTGCTCTCTGCTTATGTGGGCTCTATGCTGAGTAGGGGCAGGAATAAAGTTGTTTTGTGTTTTAAATAGAAGCCTGAGCTTCCTACCCTGTTAGACTGGCCTGGGGATAGGACTTAGAGAGGTTAGTTATAGGCTTGAAGACTCAGACAGCAGGCATTAAAAAAATAAGGACTTAGGAAAAGCAGGTGGGAGCCAACTTTGGAGCCATTCTAGACTGAGTTCCCAGTTTGTCCCAGTGGCCTGAATAGGAATCTGAGCCAGTGTTTGCTCACTGGCCGCTGAGGCCCTCTGTGCTTCTTTTGTTCACATACTGAGGTACTGTAAGATTTGGAAATTTGCAGGGCAATGTTTAACCTTTTCTTAGATGTCAAAAGTCAGTGTGTTCAAGTTATGGATCACGGACTAGGTTTTCCTGGAATTGGTATCTGGGGTGCAGTTTGGTTAGCAGGATGTTTATTGGGAAGTACCCTAGAGAATACCAGCTGGGGAAGGGAGGACAGGAAAGCAGGATTGGGCAGAAGGAGGAGTTGAGTTGCAGTGCGTGCCCGATTGCTTTCGCCAACCTCCCTAGGACTCTGAAGTTGGAATGGCTCGACAGTATTATCCTGTGTTGGACCCAGATGGCCTGGCCTTTATCCACCTTTTACTTCTTCCTCGGTCAATGGATGTGGGCTGCCCGGCTTAGTTGTGTGACTGAAGCCAGAATCATAGGTGATTATGTCAAATCGAGGAATGGAGGCCATCTGAGACTCGGAAGTTGTAGACCACCCCTGAGAGACTGGAATGTCTGAGTCTCCAGAGCCCTCTGATCACCAAGGTTACCTGCCTAACTACCCCTCCCAGAACACTGCAGACAGGGAATGCTAATTAATGTCCCCTGGGCCCCTGCTGCTTGAATCACTCCATTCCCCCTGCCTATCTGCTTCTCACCTTTTTGTCATGTCACCAGCAGGCATCTCTTGGGACTAGTAACATAGACAGGAAGGAGACATAAGGGGGGAAAGAACAGAAGAACAAAGGAGACTCTAATCTATAAAAGATGCAGGACGAGCTCACTTCTTGGGATTCCAGAACATCAACCATGGCCCTGTTCTCCCTCCTGGGAGAAGTCCGTTTTACTACCTTTAAATACAACTGCTGTTCTATGCTTGCCTCGGTGTGTTTCTCCGGTGTTATACTTCAACACCTGAGGAAGCAGAACTCATCACCGATAAACGGTGGTAATATGACCATGAGGGAAGCAGCTCTCTGTAGCTGGGACAAGGTGCTCACAGCTGCTTGGGACAAGTGGTTCTGTGATTTGGGGGTTGGACAGTTCATCTCAGTGTCCATCACAGTATGTAGGTGATGAAGGATGGTGTGGTATACTGGGGACAGTGGTGAAAAAGTACTTGCTGGCCAAGCAAAACATGTTTGGGGGTAGACTCTGGGTGTGGCCTCCTACTTGGAGCCTCTCTGCTCTAGAAAGAAGGCAGTATCTGGGCTCCAAAATGGGCTTACTAGCTGCTTGTGATGAATGACATAATCTCTATGTCTTAGTGTCTACTCTAAAATATGGGGAAATAATTATATCTACTTTGAAGGGTTGTGAGAATTGCATGAGGTATTTTGTCTAACATTCTAAGCATAAGACCTGGCCCACTGTTGGCACAAGATTGATGTCATTTGCTTTTGTAGTGATTCTGACACTTGTTATTCTCTTCAGATTATCAGAAGCTCCTGGTGTTGATGACTCTGCCACTGTTATGGTTTGGATGTGAGGTGTCCCCCAAAAGCTCACATGTGAGACAATGCAAGAAGGTGCAGAGGAGAAATGGTTGGGTTATGAGAGTCTTAACACAGTGAATTAATCCCCTGATAGGGATTAACTGAGTGGTAACTGGAGGGTAGGGTGTGGCTGGAGGAGGTAGGAATTGGGGCGTGACTTTGGGGTATATATTTTTATCTGGCATGTGGCAACCTCTCTCTCTCTGCTTTCTGATCACCATGTGAGCTGCCTCCCTCTGCCACACTCTGCTGCCATGATGTTCTCGCGCTCTGAGGAATGGAGCCGGCCTTCTGTGGACTAAGACCTCTGAAACTATGAGCCCTAAATAAACCTTTCCTCCTCTAGAGTTGTTCTGGTTGGGTCCCTTTAGTCACAGCAGTGAACAAGCTAACTAAAACAGCCATGCTCAAGTCTCCCCTGGCCTCACAACCTGTTCCTATTGCCTATGGGTTTTTCCATCAAATTCCAACTAACCTGAAGGTTAATACTCCTCTAAAAATCTATGACATCCATCTTTTCAGCTTTCAACTCCAAACCCTGGCTCTGCACTTACTGCCTGCCAAATTTGACTCTGTGTATTTCAGTCATCCAAATTGGAATCTGTAGAATTATCCTTCCTGTCTCTGATCACTCCCCTTTTCCCCAGATTCTGTTAGTAGCAGAAGAGTCCATCTTCTCCAGAAGAATAACATGAGCCCTCTTTTCTCTTTTACTGTATGTTAACTCATCCTCATGACCACCCTTGATGAGCTCAGTTTCATTTTCCAGATGACTGCTAAGGAGATTTCCCCTAAACAGTTATGATCATGCCATGCCTCAACTTAAATCCTTCCTGGCTCTCTGCTTCCTGTAGAAGTGCTAAACTCCTCAGCCAGTTTTCTGTGATCTGGGCTCTGCCTACACTTCAAGCCTCATCTTCACCACCTCCCCCTGGCTGCATGATGCTCTGTCTGCAGTTCCATGAAGGGGCCCTGTTCCTTTCTCTATGCTTTATAAGTGTGGTTGCTTTTGTCTTGCAGGCTTGTCTCTACTCTTGCCCATCTTCCTGGAGAACTTCTATTTTTCCAGGGACTCTTAGTTCACATATCCCCTCTTTGGGGATGTGTCTTTGACCAAGTTCTCTTTTTCACAAGTCTCCATTAATCAATTATTTAAAATGCATTTTTTTCAATAAATATTGAGTGTTTTAGTCTGTTTTTTTTCTTTTTTCTTTTCTTTTTTTTTTTTTTCTGGTCGCTGTGACCAAAAGACCTGACAAGAATTTTTGAAGAGGAAAAATTTATTTGGGGGTCACAGTTTCAGAGGCCTCAGTCCATAGATGGCCAACTCCATAGCTCTAGGAGGTGAGGCCAGAGGTGAGGCAGAATATCATGGCAAAATGGTGGTGTGGAGGAGGAAAGCAGCTCAGGACAGGCAATCAGGAAGGAGAGAGAGAGAGAGAGAGAGAGGGAGAGGGAGAGAGAGAGAAAGAGAGAAAGAGAGAGAGAGCGAGCGTGCGAGCTCCACTCACCAGGGACAAACTATAAACCCCCAAACACAACCCCAGGGACCTACCTCCTCCAACCACACACCTCCTATCTATTCTTACTGCCCAGTGAATCCATCAGTGGATGAATCTACTGATTAAGTTTAGGTTCTCATGACCCAATCATTTCATCTCTGAAAATTCTTGCATTGCCTCACACGTGAGTTTTTGTCAGACCCCTCCATGTCTAAACCATAACACTGAGTTCTCATGAAAGGCCAAGCCATTTGGTCAATGCAAGTAGTATTTTGAGTTCTTTATTTACATGTCTACCTGATAAACTTTGGTACCACTGGGTTTCTTTCCTTTTTTTAGTTTTATTTTTAGTCAGCACGTACTTATACATATTTATGGGGTACAAAGTGATATATGATACATGGATACATTTTGTTATCAAAT
Source organism: Glaucomys volans (assembly GCA_020662805.1). Lineage (NCBI taxonomy): Eukaryota > Metazoa > Chordata > Mammalia > Rodentia > Sciuridae > Glaucomys > Glaucomys volans. The sequence goes on from JAJEJO010000219.1 coordinate 350,676, forward strand.
CAGGATAATTAGCACATGTCACCTCAAATATTTATCATTTCTTTGCAGTGAGAACATTCAAAGTCTTCTCTGTTAGCTATTTTGAAATATGTGATACAATTATTATTAACCATGGTCACTGTACTGTGCGTTAGAGCACCAGAACTTATTCCTCCTAACTGTACCTTTGAACTTGTTGACCAACATCTCTCCTTTCCTCTTCCACCTCTATCCCCAACCAACCTCTAACCAGTCTCTCTACTTCTTTTTCATGTGTTGTAGGAATTCACTGGGGATTGAAAACGGGTACTTTACCACTCAGCTACATCCCTGGCTCGTTTTATTTTATTTTGAGACAGCATCTCACTAAGTTGCTGAGGCTGGCCTTGAACTTCCTATACTCCTAGCCAAGTCCCCCAAGGGGCTGGGATTACAGGTATATGCCACTTCACCTGGATTTACTCTCTACTTCCAAGAGTTCAACTTTTTTAGTTTCTACATATAATGAGACCATGTGGTATTTGTCTCTGTGTCTGGTTTATTTCACATTACTTGGACAGGACTTTCTTAATTTTACATTCCTAGTATCTAGCACAGTGCCCAGCATGTAGTAGGTGCTCAATAAATGCTATTTGTGTAAATGAAGATACACAATGATAATATTGCCTAAACAGAAAATCATGACATGTGATCTGGCAAAGCATTTTCTCTTATTGGTGCATGCATTTATATGGACTCTCATAAAATAATTGCTTATAAATTATTCTGGTGGCTATGTGAAACCAATAATCCATGTGACATGGATTTAGAGAACTTTCTAATATGGATTTACTCTGATTATGAGACTCATTTCTTTAGCCTTAGTTAGGTTTCCCCAGTTCCCAGGACTGTGATTTTCTGTAAGTTACATGAGAATCAGGTCCCTTTCTCAGGGTCCTGTTCCTCTAAAGGACTTAAATCCACCCTGATCTGGGGGCAGGAGACCTGATAAAAGAGGTGTTGATCTTATGTGGCTTCCCGGGAATCCACAAATATGTGGCATGATTTTATGGTGGGCTAATTCCATAAGAAAAAATATTTCCCTTCCACTCACTTCACCTTTCGTTCCTTCAGTCTTTGTACTTGTCTTTTTATTCCAAAAGTGTTTTATTTAATTTTTAAATTCATTTTCATTGGTGCATTATAATTACACATACTACTGGGATCCATTGTGACATATTTGCAAATGCACATGATGTAATTTGATTAATTTCATTCCCTAGAGTCTCCCCTTTCTTCCCCTCCTCTCCCCTCATTCCCATCCTCTTCTGGGCTCCTTTCTATTTTCATGAGACCTTGTCTTTTTATGTGGAGGATATGACAAGATCTCTCTTCATCTTAGTTTTGCTGTGGCACAAGAAAACTGGTGGCATTCTGAAGATGCAAATTTATGAAAAGGAGCTCTGTGGATGTCCAGAGGCTCTCCTGCTTGGCTTTAGTGCACACAGAGAGGCCACATGGATCCTCCCTGTGGTCACTTGAGAGATGATGCCTCACTCTTCCAGTGGTCACAGACCCAGACTGAGGCACTGGGAGTGGTTTATTTCAACTGTGACCTCTTGTGCTTCTGGAATGGAAATGTGGCATGAGGCCACCATGCTGGGTAGAGTGAGGTGAGAAAAATAAAAAATATCAGTGTCTTCCTTGATTTCCAGCTGGTCCCTCTCCTAGCAGGACTATCAGTATGGAAAGGTACAGAGCACAGAAGTTGCTATTAATGTGGCATAACTAGTGATTAAAGGAACTTTGAAAGGACGAGGAGTTCTGTAACAAGATGACGTTTACATTAAAAATGATCCTGGGCTGGGGAAATGTACTAGACACGCAGTTTATATAAGGAAAGAACATCCCTCTCTCCCTGACATAGTCTCTGCTGCTTTTAGAAAATAGCTGGGCTTTCTTTGATGGACAGATGATGGATTGATGTCCTGTAATGCTGTAATCAAAAACCAAGTCTCTCTCGCTCTCTGTTCTGGCTGAAAATGAAAAGCTGCATTGTGTGGTGACCTGGTATGTTTTTTCATAGACATTAATCAGTTCATTTCAGAGCAGAATCTATTGTTTTTGAGTTTTAAACTGTCCTGTTTGGAAACTTTACAAGCCAAAGTAAATTTTTATAAATTTAAATAGCTACCAAGAAATCTCTTTTAGGCTCATACACATTCCTTCACATCATTTTACTCAAGTGTAGGTAAATTGACACAGTTTCCTTGTATTACCTTATGATAAAGGATCCAAAGACCTGTGCCTTTTATTTTTATTTTAAATACATTTGAGTAATAATACATGTATATTAGGAAATATATAAGATATGGAATCACAGACAGTAAAAATTAATCAACTGGTTCCCTGTACACTTACCTAGAATTATCCCCTTATTATCAGTGTATCCTTCTAGAATTATTCAGTATCTATCAACAGTATCCAGTATCTCTATCTATTGTATATATATTTTTCAGAGGCACAGATAGGTTTATTTAGGAAAGTAGGCACATGGAAAGATATAGAACCTACAAGTTGTTATTAATGTGGCACAACTAGTGGTTAAAGGAACTTTGTTATAGAATGAGAAATGTGTCTATTCCATAAATGCATTCTGTATGATAGAAAAATCAAGTTTTGTTGGCTTGAGCTACTAAGGTATTGGGATTGTTGATCGTTGTAGCATAAGCTAGGCTATCCTGGCAGATTTAGAGATTGTTCTATATTAATACAAACAAAACCACCTTATTCTTTTTATTAGATGCAAGGAAATTTGTTGTTTAGATGTTCTAGAAATGATTTCATTTCCTACTGATGGAATTTAATTTATTTCTAACTTTTTTCTATTACAAATGATGATACTGTGGACACCTTTGTAAATTATGTTATTTTTTAGCTGGATTCTTTTAATAGTCTGCTTTAAATAAGGTGAAATCTTCTGGATCAGTTATTTGTGGAAGTTTTCTCCCCCTCTTTCACTTTCTGTGATTGTGTTGAGAAGGGGTAATGGTAGTAGTGGGAGTCAGACATGTTCAGGCTAGTGAGACTTCTTCCTCTTTCACAGTTACATTTTTCATGAGATGGAAAATCATGTAGGCAGATGTAGCCTCTACTTCCTTTCAGCCAACAAAATTGACAACCCTTAATGGCTGAGCCTCACATGACATTACTGATTTGCCATTTAACCCTGCCTCCCTTGCTTCTCCTTGGAGCTGTTCCTGATCCACAGAGCTTGCTCTTAATCAGGAACCTCTGCTTTTACCCACCAGTATGGGTTGCCTACTTTGCAGTCTTTACTTTGCCTCTTTGCTGAGGTTGGGTCAGCAGCTTCTTCACCCTGTTTGATGCTGGCTGCGTGTGGCAGCTCCTCTTCATATTTTGCACTTGGAGATTTAGGCTTACCTTCTAGTTTCATCAAAGATATGGTTTGACCTGCCTCCTATTGTCTTTGCTTTGGGTGAATTCCAAGAGAAGAAGAAGCAGTGCCAGCTTTATGATGCTATTTTAAAACTGGAAGTTTCCTCCGACTTTTAAAAATACTAATTTAGCACTTGTCACTGCTTATTTTTATTTTATTTTAAAAAATACCTTTATTTTATTTGTTTATTTTTTAATATGATGCTGAGGATCAAACTCAGTGCCTCACACATGCTAGGCAAGTGCTCTACCATTGAGCCACAAGCCCAGCCCACTGCTTATTTTGAAATGCATGCTCAGTCCTAAAGAATATATGGAACCCAATTTGGGATTTACTTTAAACAATATGATATTTGTCGTCTTATAGTAAAAATAAATAAATAAATAAAAGATCAGCAGTTTCATAGGGCTCAACCTACTATACTGAGTTGTTCACTGTGGAAACACTTAGTGCTGTGCTAAACACAAAAGGCATGGTGGCCACAGGCCTCTCTGTCTCACATTGGCACTGCCAGCAGCCCAGTCGCAGAGATGCATGACGTTCTATTTGGCATGATAGCTTCTGGAAAGTCCATGGACTTGAAAGCCCATGTCTGTCTCCATTTAGCACAAAGTAGATGGTAGGGTAAAAATTCTATTATTTTATGCTAAGCAACGATATTGACACTGTAGTTCATATTTCCTTAGTTTTCTTCCAAGATGAAAAGCCACATATTTTATAGGGAGTAAATTATTTGTTTCCAAGTGGCAGCATTCCCTAAATCACTAGAAATAGTTAAATGACAAGCCCTCGTATCATGTGTTTGAGCCTGTGGGTGACAGGTAGACTTTTTTTTTGGAGTGACTCAAGAAATAACCACAAAGTAAACGATGTCTTTTGTTTCACTGGTTTTAGGTAGGTTTTTATCTGGCGGTTGTCTTTCTCTAACCCACATCCAAGAAAATTCTCCCAGCATTGTGGCCACAGCAGTATCCAGAAGCCATTTGGGCACATAATTTCAGCGTCAGTACTGAACTTACGTAAGACAAGTGGCCCTCCTTATGCTCCAGCATGGATTGCATAAATTCCATGTAGCAGCCAGAAAAGACTGGGATCATGTTAACCGAATAAAGACAGTGAATTATTCTGTATTTGAACAAACGGCCTCTTAACTTGCATGGCCTCAAGCTCTTAAGAGAAGAATAAAGGTCTGTTTGTTGGGGGTGACAACTAAGGAGAAGCAGCATCAATTCCCTCTTCAGAGTTTGCCTCACCTCTGCCTCAAGTCCTCCAGCATGTGCTGTTCCATAGTCCCTGAGTTTGTTGCATGGGGTGGCGGGTAGCACCAGAAGTCTCCACTTATATGCCCTCAGCATCTTTCATCCTGAATGCTAGCACCTGTGGCTCTCTGCAGTGGCAGTTCTCTGGCTATAGGACCATGCACAGGGCCACCAGAAGAGCTAGAGAGTTAACATGCCCAAGAATAGCTCTTGATCCGTGACTGAGGGGACTAGTGGGCAAATATCCCAGTTTCCTTGTAAAATATGAAGCTGCATTATTTACCGCCCCACCCTCTTGCTGCAGCTGTCCCTCCGCGTCCCAGCTCGTCAGCCCCAAACTTCCTCCTATGTCCTTGGTCCAATGGCTACTAGCCCGGGAAATTCAAACTACTTAAGAGAAGCTCCCCAGCCATTTTCTCCCCTCTTCTCCTCCCAGTCCCAAGAGTGGATACTCGGTTCATCTGCCTAATAAATCTCTGGTTTGAGCTCCTGTGTCCGGAGTGTTTTCTGGGTGCATTCATCAGGCCCCGACTCAGACCGGGCACTCCATAGTGCCTGCTCCCCTGCATTCAAGGGTCTGAGCTGCCTTGGGACCCAAACTGAGCCACATTTTTCTTACACCTTGCCCCTCAGGTGGGAATACCCTGGATGGAGCTCAGTGAAGTTTCCCAGAGTTTTTAGATGAAACTGAGTTCCACTGGCCCATGGAGGTGATCAGTTCATTAACATACTTATTTCAGCTTCCTTTTCTTCTCTGCCTCATTTCCCACTCCTTTGTGATCTTCCTGGGATCACTTCCCAAATAAACTCCTTGTACTCAATCCTTATATCAGGCTCTTCTGGCACTTGGTATCAGGAGTGACCCTAGGGAGCACATCCTGAGAATGAGATCCTGAGAAAGAATTATTCTCTAGCCAGGTGGCAACATGGGCCCCATTTCTAGGGTTCCTGGGGTTGCCCATAATCTTGGTGTCCTGTAGTATCATATTTACAAACACTGTCACCTGGGCTGGGTTGGGGTAGGCACAGGAAGAAAGGGAGGCATTTGTTTATGAAATAGTTCTAGTATTGAAAGATGTGGGTAGTGGTGATTAATGGACTAGAGAACTGGGTTGGCTGGTGTTAATGGCCATACAAACCCTACAGGGAGAAAATGACATATTCAGAACAGCCAAGTATCAACTCAGGGCACAGTGTGAAACATAGAAGGCCTTTAATGCAGGCTTTAAATAGGTTCTTATCTTGTTAAGCAGTAAGGCAGACTGTGCTGAAAATCAGGCACAAGGTTTGGTTTTAAGTGTGACAGTTACAAAGGAGGTGGAACCAATGTCTCTAGAAAGTCTGCTGTGCTAGAAAGAAGGTCCTGGTAGGGAAAGGGCTGGACCCTGAGTTTGGGATGAGGATATCTGGGTGTAAACTCTGAGAGATTTATTCTCTCACAGTTCTAGAGGCCAGAAGTCTGAAGTTCAGGTGTCAGCAGGGGTGCTTCCTTCTTGGGGGGTCTGGGGCATGGTCTGGTCCATGCCTCTCCCTCCAAGCTTCTGGTGGCTACTGGAATTCCTTGGCGTTTGGATGTTCCACTGGGTTCTATGCTTCTGTTGACACAGGCCTTCTCCCCTCTGTTTCTTCTTTTCTTCAAAGGACGACTGATAGATTAGGATGTTATAGCAACAGAAAGCAGATTAAAATGTTGGTGTTCCCCAGGGAGAGTCAGCCCCACCCCAATCCCTTCCCCTCCCTAAAGCCCCACCCTAATCCTCTCCAAAGCCCTATAAAAGCTGGCAACAAAAGAACTAACGCATGATTTCCCGGCACCCCGCTTTTAGGAGTAAGGGCGATTGCCGGCCAGCTAAAATAAAGGCTTCTTTTGGCTTTACGTGATCAGCTTGGATGATTTTCTTTGGGTACAACAAAGATGCACCCTGTCCCAGGATGCCTTATCCTAACTTGGTTACATCTGCAAAGAGGCCGTTTCCACATTCACAAATACTGGTATTTAGGGTTTCAAAAATTTTTTTGTTTTTAATTAATCATTATTATTTTAATTGGAGGTATTTGTAGGATACAGTATGATAATTTGATACGTGTGTAATGAGTAGTAATCAAATCAACGTAGTTAGCATTTCTGTTTTCTTAAAACATTAAAACATTTTTTGGCTAGCATGTAAAAAGTATATATTTATGGATGTTTCAACAAATTATATGCAACATGTTCTGATCAAATCAGGGTGATGAACTTTTTGTTTTCTTCTATTACTCTGTTCGGAACCTTCAGTCTCCGCTCTCCTAGTTCTTCATAAAATACAATTTATCATGAACTATAGTCATCCCACTACGGTGTGGATAGTAGAACTTAATCCTTCTACCTAACTGTGTTTGGTATCAACATATTTTTGAAGGGCTATATCTTGACCTATAGTATCTAAAGACCATGGGAATGGATGCTCCATTATGTGCTTGTCCTTCTCTACCTCTGCCTCCACTTAGCACTTCTAGACCAATAACTGGGATTATGTTTCCGTGTGGTCAAAGTAGAAACAGACTTGCCCTGTTGTGAGAAGAAAAAGATTGCTCAACAAAACAGAATGGTTAAAAAAAAAAATGAACAAGAAGACTAAATATGGGGATTGATCTTGGAGCAGGGAATAAAGAATACAAGACTGATATGGGAGAATGTGTGATATTGAAGCCAGAATTGAGGACAGGCAGTTAATGTAGAATAGGGAATCTGGTCAAATGGAGGAATGCAGGCCATCTGAGTCTGGGAAGTTGGAGACCACTCCTGGGAGACTGGAATGTCAGTGTCTCCAGAGCCCTTTTGATCACCAAGGTTACTTGCCTAACGACCCATCCCCAAAAAAGCTGCGGGCAGGGAATTGCTAATTCCTGGGTCCCTATCTGCTTGAATCCTCCCTGTGGGACCCTTCCCCCTGCCCATCTGCTTCTCACCTTTTTGCCAGCTCACCAGCAACTCCTGGGCCTAGTTGTGTAGGCAGAAAGGAGAGAGATAAGGGGGAAGAGAACAGGAGAATAAAGGAGAATCTAATCTATAAAAGATGCAGGGTGCACTCACTTCTTGGGATTCTAGAACATCAACCATGGCCCCCTTCTCCCTCCCGAGAGAAATCTGTGTTCCTACTTTTAAGTAAAGTCTGCTTAATATGCTTGCCTTCGCATGCTTCTCTGACATTATACTTCGACATCTGAGGAAGCAGAACTCATCATGGATAAACGGTGGTATCAATATGGTGCACAATGCGGATTGGCTGGCCCGTCAGAGCTTGAAAACAACTCTGGTCTCCTGTAAACGAGGTAGGCGTGCTAGAATCACCATGGCAGGAACTGAAGCAAGGGGTCAAAGGCTCAGAAAGCTTGGCCTGTCAGAATGAGAATTGGGATATGGGTGTAGAACCTGATAAAGAACAGGACACTCTGGGTGGAACTGGTGCAAGACATTTCTTTTTAAGTTTTCTTCAATATTGTGAAAGACTAGGATGAGTATCTATGACAGATTGTAATGAGAGCAGTATATTACTTAAGGCTGTATTTATGGAAGCTGGAGAGCTACATTCTGCCCTAAACACACCTCAGGGGTAGGGTTGATGGCATGCAACTGAGATCCTCCACTTTTTAGGTTTGGTGTCATAGGGGGAGTTTTGCCAAGTCCTTTGGCTGCTTTATCACTGAAGTGTGAGATATTCTTTCTTATCTACCACCCAGGGATCAGAAGGTACCATCTGCCTGTGCACCATGGATTCCAGCTGGGGTTCTTGTCAGGTGCTGCCTGGTCAATCGCGTATCCAGTTCCTTGGGCTCACAGCTACAGAATCCACTTTCCTTGCACACACACCCCTGCATTTTCTACTGTCTTTCAGCTTCCCCCTGAGCCCTGACTTGAAAGCAGTTGCTTAGCTTTTTGCCACATATGCAGATGCATTTCTTAAAAAGTTAATTATGTTCTGATCTCTATTAAGCATTGGATTTGTGATTCACTGCAGAGGATCCTATTCTTCAGGAGCAAATGAACTGGAATTCGTGTTTTTTCTTTCAACTGTGACACGGACTCTTCAGTCACAGCATGCAAGGTTGTTGCTGTGGAAGCAGCAAAATAAGCCCCTACTGTGAGAGCAGAAGGGTGCTGCCTGTAGTACAGAACCACAGCCCTCGGAAACCAGAGACAACTTAATTGAACAATGGGTTCAGCAAAGGTAGTTCTACATTTTCTTAACAAGACCATCTATTACCATAAAAACAGAACATACCGTGTTTCTTGCATTTGAAGCAATACATAGCAATTAGGGGATGGGATATATTGTGTGTGGAGCTCAAAAAAAGAGATGAAACCCAAATTTCAACTGACTGGGCAAATTCAGCTCGTTTTCTTGCAAGGATCATCCTTGTGGAATCTGATTGCCGCTCACCTTGCTGCTTTTCTGTGCTACTTGGTGAATTTGCAATACCTCTGGCCCTGATACCCTCTTGCTCAGTTTTCCTTTGTTCTGTGTGCCTCACCTATTTTTGTCTACCCTCTGGGGTATCCCACCTGGAGGCTGCTAACCAAAGCTGCAGGAGAGCTGTGGATTGCAGAGCTGAGAGGCTGGAGGTGGATGAGCAGATTATGCAGCAGGCACTGCTCCAAGAAACCACAACTGAATTCCCAAGAGTTTCTAAGTCATCTGGGGTAGTCAACACTGTCTCATCGATGGCTGGCACCTCAATTAGCATTTAGCACATACTTCATCAATCAGCAACTTATGTTAGATGTCCTTAGATTTTAGATCAAGAAGAAGGAGGCTGAATGTATAACAAACCCCTAGAATGTGCTATAGAAATTGTGGACAAAACAGCCAGATTAGGCTGTAGTGAGACACCAGGGGTTTTGCTCCTTGTTATCATTATTGATGACAAAATGCAATTTTACCTGAGGCTTGTGTTTTTGTGTACCATTGATACTGCAGGTTAATTCGTGTGGAGTTCTGCTTCCTCAAATGTTGAAGTTTGAATGTTAGAGAAGCACGCTGAGGCAAGCATGTAGAGCAGGTTTTATTTAAAGGTAGTAACACAGACTTCTCCCCGGAGGGAGAAGGGGGCCATGGCTGGTGTTCTTGTATCCCTAGAAGTGAGAGTGTCCTGCCCCTTTTATAGACTAAAGTTTCCTTTGTTTTCCTGCTCTCTCCCCACTTATCTCTCTCCTTCCTGCCTATGTGACTAGGCCCAGGCTGGTGGGATGACCAAAAGGCGGGGAGCAGATGGGCAGGAGGAAGGGCCAAATTGAGTGATCAGGGCGGGTAACAGCCCAGGGGTCATTAATTAGCAATTCCTAGTCTGCAGCCTTTTGAGAGGGGTGGTATAGGCAGGTAACCCTGCCTGGTGATCAAAGTGGTCTGGAGACTTTGACCTCCCCATCTCCCAGGGCAGTCTCCAATTTCCCACATCCAAACTGGCCTCCATTTTCTGTTCTTTTTTTTTTTTTGGAACCAGTGATTGAACCCAGGGGCACTCCACCCACTGAGCCACATCCCCAGCCCTATTTTGTATTTTATTTAGAGACAGGGTCTCACTGAGTTGCTTAGGGCCTCGCTAAGTTGCTGAGGCTGGCTTTGAACTCACGATCCTCCTGCCTCAGCCTCCCAAGCCACTGGGATTACAGGCATGCACCACCATGCCTGGCTCCTCCATTTAATTGATTGGCCCAGATCACCTATTCATCCTCACTGCCTATCTTTAATTCCGGCTTCACCATCACATTCAAACACAGTGACAGCCAACAATTACTGAATATTTATTTTATCCTTGGCACTATCTGATGCTTTACAAATATTTATTTAATTCTCTGCGGTCATGCACCACTTCATGATGTGGGTAGGTTTTGAAAAATGGGTCATTAGGCCATTTTGTCATTGTTCCAATGTCATAGAGCATGCTTACATGAACTAAGATGGCTACATTTTCAGGAGATATAATTTTATGGATCCACAACCACAGATGCAGTCTTACTGTTAACAGAAATGTTAGGGGGCATGCGACCGTACTCTAGACCAAATCTGTGCAATAGCTGCTATTAGTATCATTTTACAAATGAGAAACTGGGTCAGAGGAGGAATATAAGATGCCTGAAGCCAAGCAATCATTAAGTAGGGATTTGAACTCAAGTCGGCAGCTCCTGACCTGTGTACTCCACCATCGCTACCTTCAAGCTAAGAGCAATCCTCTTTGCCACTGTTTGGCCTGAGATGATTTGCTCATGCTGTTCCAGCACCGAACTAAAACCACCAAGGTGTGGGTGCAACCCCCCGTGGACTAGTGTCACTCCTTCCCACTGCTTAGGATGCAGTGTTAAGCCCGGCTGTCTGCTGACCACTAGGGGCCAAAGGAGGATGGTAGGATAGATTGGTATGACTTCATTTCTGTTACTGGACAAATAACAAATTGTGTGCTCTGTGAGCATCAGTAAGGTCAGCTTTATCTTTGTATGAATTTACTAATTTCCAAACTGAACGGTCAAGTGAGAACACTTTAGATCAGTTCCTTCCACTTGATGGGAAGAGGCACAAATTATAAAGGGTACAATATGAGATAAGACAGCCATGTAATAACATAAATATTAACTTCTAGTTGAGAGAAGGTCTACCTCTATTGGCTCCATGGAGAAAATAGCTGGATTTGGTGAGGGGGATAACAAAATGCCTGACATCAGGATTTTAAGGGATTATAATTTAATACTCTCTTGTCTTTTTCCTGTTCAAAACTGAGTGAAGAATTGGTCATGTGGTGCACACCTTAATCCCAGCTTCTCGGGAAGCTGAGACAGGAGAATGGTAAGTTTGAGGCCAACCTGGGAATCTTAGATCCTGTCTCAAAATAAAAAATTAAAAAGTGCTGGGGATGTAACTCAGTGGTACAGTGCCCTTGGGTTCAATCCCCAGTACTGCAAAACCAAACAAAAAAACCCCAAACTGAATGAAGGATGGAAGCAAGAGAAAGTCAGATGCCAAGAGCCACCTTTCCTTGCACTGACATTTTCTCTAGCTGCTGGAACAGCAGGGCAATAGCTGGCTTTCTCTGCCTGGACAGCCTTCATCAGGCTCCTAAAAAAGCACCTTGTACAGACAGACAGGCTGTCTCTGAAAGAGAACCAGAGAACTTCTCAGGCAGAGAATTCACTTCTTCAGGGTCTGGGAGGGAGTGAAGAGGAGGGTAGGCCACTAGCAGTGTTATTCTTGTTGATGTTCTTCTCTGTGGAAAAAGGAGATGAAGAGCAGGAACCAATGATGATCTTTGCAAACTCCTCGTCAAGTTTTGTAACATGGTAACACGTGTAATCAAATAGCAGGGACGTGATTACTGGGGTAACAAGAGCACAAGACAAACACATAAGGGAGAAGCAGGCATTGGAGGGCTAGCAGAGCAGAGGGGTTTGATGTCCAATATTGGGCTGGTCAGTGAGGGGGTAGGGACCCCCATGAGATCCAGCAGGCACCCACTGAGGGTGACATAGAAAACTGTGGCAATAGATAAGAAGGAACAGTAGTCAAAAACTTTTGCTTTCTGAGGACAAAATAATACAGTAGGCCCTACTTATCCATGGTTTCACTTTCTGAGATCAGCAAAAAGAGTGAGTTCAATGCAAAAAAAGATATCTTTAGACAGAGAGATATTCCATGTTCATACAACTTTTATTATACTATGTTATTATAACTGTTCTGTTTATTATGAGATGCAGCCTCACTACATTTCTCAGGTTGGCCTTGAATTTGTGAGTTCCTTCTACCTCAGCCTCCCAAGTAGCTGGCATGTGGGTGCCACCAAGCCTGGCTTAATGGTTCTATTTTATTATTATTGTCTTTAATCTCTTACTGTGCCTAATTTATAAATTAAACTTTATCATGGATATGCATGTATGGGAACATGCATAGTACAGTCACACGCCACGAAATGATTGTTGAGCCAGTGATGGACCATGCCTATGACACTGGTCCCATGTGATTATATAGTTTAATGACATCATGGCTGTCTTAATTTGTGTAACTATACTCATGTTCACAAGATAGCGAAAATGCCTAATAGTAATTTTCTAATAATGTGTCCCCATTGTTAAGGGACAGATGATGGTATATACAGGTTTTGGTCCTATCTGTGGTTTTAGGCATCCACTGAGATCTTGGAACATATTCCTGCACCTTTCTCCCCCCGCGCCTGGCATTAGGAATTAAATCTAGGGGCACTCTACCACTGAGCTATATCCCTAGCCCTTTTCATTTTTTATTGTGAGACATGGTCTCACTGTTACCCAGTTTCAGGCTGGCCTGAAACTTGGGATCATCCTGTCCCAGCCTCCCCAGTAGCTGGGATTAAGGTGTATACCACAGTGCCTGGATAGCATATCCTTTTTGGATAAGGGGAAATACTGTATCACACTTTATCTCCAATTGTTGGATACTGTGGAAATACAAGTAGATTTTAAAATAAGACAATGTACCAAAGACAGTGGAGGATAAGTCACTGGGAAAAGAAATAGACATTTCTGTGGGTCCTAGGTGGACTGAAGTCAGTGGTTCACTTATATCTTGAGTAAGGTACCTTGCCATGGGTTGCATCTGGAGTGTTCTCCAAAGGCTCCTGTGTTGAAGGCGTGATCACCAGCCTGTGGCTCTACTGGGAAGTGGTGGAAACTTTAGGAGGGGGTGTCTAGTAGAAGGAAGGTCAATGGGGGCAGGCCCTTTCTTTGTTTCCTGGCCACCGTGAGGTGAACAGGCCATGTTCTCCTGCCATGATGTAGTGTGTTGCCACAGGTCCAAAGCAATAGGGCCAAGGGACCATGGCCTGAAACCTCTGAACCTCTGTGTTAAAATAGACCTTTTCTCTTTTTTATACCGCTTTGTCTCAGGTGTTCACTACAGCAATGGAAAGCTGACTAACACACGTCCCAAGAATAGATCTGATTGTGCATGAGGTAGAGACAGACATTGGCAACCTGGGGAATTTGGGGTTTCCTGTGAAAATACTGGCTAATTTTCTAATTGTTACTTCTAAATTATTATTATGTTTATTTCCCCAAACTCTTTGTCTGTAGATATGTTAGATCTTCCCGAAGTTGCCATAGAAGAGGGGGAGGTGAGAACTGGCATATTGCCTGACATTAATTATCTGGAGATAAACTTAAATTGACATACTTCTTCACAAAACTAAGCAGATCCGTGATTATCCTGGTTGATTACGTAGAGAAGGACTTAGAAGTCCAATGGCAAGCACTGTCATATTGACTTCTCTGTGCTTTGGATTCCTGATTGAGAAATAGGTGCTATTAGTGTTATTTTTTCAAAGAGATAAAAGTGAATCTCTACAGTTGGCTGATATTGCTCGGAGGAAGAAAAATATTTTAATGTGAGCTTTCTGTAAGGTAATGAGTGAAAAGACTGTAAACTCTGTGAATTTAAAGACATTGGCGTCAAACATTTCTTTGGGGTGACTATTTTCTCTTTAAGTGTCAGAGCTTGCTTATTACTGAGCATGTGACTTCTTCCTTGGGCCTTCCTTTTAGGCCTTAGATAAAGACACAATGTCCTTCTCTTCTTCCTTTACATCTTCCTTTTGAATAATGTCCTCACCCCTTAAAGAAAATATGTATATATATATGTATAAATATACATATATATATATGTATATATATATATATGACAAAGTTGTGGTTGGCAAATCCAGTGAGCTACATAGATCTCATTGCATTCCTGTTCCTTTCTATGACCAAAGATGGTTCTTAGAGGGAGACTCTAATTTCATCTAGGGTTGCTGGTTTGGATTTCTGGGCATGGAGGTGCAACAGCCCTCCCTTCCTTTGAGGGGAATTAACAGAATATCACATACTGGGAGAAGAGACCTCCCACATTGTAGTTCTTTTTTCACTGCACCAAAGTTGCCAAACTAGGAAAGAGATGCAGAGATGGAGCCTGAAGGCAGGTGTGCCCCAGGGCATGAAAGGGAACCCACCCCAGCCTTCCAGCCTGGTCCTGAGACTGGTGCACAGAGCTCTCTCCCTAGGAGCCTGACATTCTAGTTACACGTTAGCTTGTAGGTTTGTGTGAATGCTATGTTCTTAGTCTCATTTTCATTAATAATGATATTAATTATTAATATTTGTTGCATTTACAAAACATTTTTCCTTGTGTTATTTTGCTGGATCCTTTTGATGACTCCAGGATTTTGATGACTCATCATTTTACTGAGTAGGAAGAGAATCGAGATTTAAAGGAATTAAATAATTCAAAGTCATGCAAGCCAGTGAGGGGGGATATCAGGACCAGAATTCGGGATTTCTGGTTCCAAATTCTGGCTTTTTCCTATGGCAATCACCTTCTTTCTTCCCTAGACGATTTTAAGTAAACTGCAAGTTTGGGCCATGTTCAATTTCTGAGAAGAGATAATATGTATTTTTGGAGCACATCCTATGTGCCAGGCATTACATGTGGTGGTTTCCCTGCTTCACATCATTAAGTCCCCACAGAAACCATGTGATTTCTGCACTCCAGTTGTACCCATTTTACAAGAGGAGGTAAATAACTTGAGCGGAGTAACATGGCTTATAAGTGAAAAATCGGGATTTGGGCCCCAGTCTTAAGACTCTGAAGTTCAGCCCTTAATTATGGCATTATGTGTTTCCCTGATATCTGGCTTAATCTTGATGACATTGATGGAGTTGCCTTTGAAGGCTGCAGGTGGGAAATTGGAGGGGGACGCCCCACAAGTGCCTGGAAAACACAGTAAAGAACTCATCGTGGGCAGGACTCTCTCCCCACATGTAACCTTATCTGCTGATGCAGGAAAAGTATGTGATGTGCTGTCCTGGGGTGAAGCCCAGGGGCTTGGAAAGACTTCTAGCTGTTACTGTTCCTTTTAAAGGCAATTAGAAGACAGAAAGTCTGCTTAGGAAACTATAAGCTCATGAGCTGATTTTAAAATATCCAAGGACAAGCTGCCATGTCTGAAAGAAATTCAACACCTCTGATTGGCTCTCTTTTCATGGAGTAGTAGTGCTAGGGAAAATGATGGTGATTTTTTTTTTTCAATTTAAAAATTCAAGGTATTATTTTGGATTATATCTTGAGAATGTGAAAGTCTTAAAAAATGAAATTTCTTCTTTTCCTCCAAATCTGGTCTCTTTATTAGAAGAACTCCAGTGGTAAGATATTTCTTGCTGTCTCTTAGCAATAACACTTGCATTGGAAAAATTTCTAGGGAGCCTCATTTATACTGTACCTAGGAAAACCACATGATTTACTGTTCTGTTCACAGACTAGAAAATGTTGAGAAAGTGCAAATTCCAAATGCTTTGCTTCAGTGTGGTCTCTGCCCTGTGGATTCCTGGCATTAGTTTGTTGTGATGCATCTGTTTGGTCAAAACTGGTGTGGAGTTATGTTTGGCAGGTAAAAGAAGGTAGGAGAAGTATTTTGCTTTTGAAAATTACAAATACAAATTCATCTATGGCGGGTGACTATAGGATTGTTGTGCAAGCCAGAATGCTTTTGAGAGTAAGAGGGCACTGTGCCTAGTTATACAACAGCTTAGATTACAACTGTCCCTAGGAAATGGGACATATGGTCACCCTGCTTTCCTGAGTCATAGTAAGGAAGTGGTTCCTAAAAACCAAATGCCAAATGTTGTCAATTAATCGTCTCTCCCTGGCATTGTTCAGAGTGAGCCATACTGTTCTCTAGGATCATCTAGATATGGAAATACCATTCACTGTTTTACCGCTCTGCATCCTCAACAGGTTGACTTGCCCTGGGCAGGTTACTTGCTTGACACATAAAGCTAGGGATTACCAGTCATTCTGACCATATGCTTAACCACGAGATCCAACACCTTGAGCTGGCTCTGCAAAGTCACGGTTATGGGCTCAAAGCTTGATTTTGCTCCCTTCCTGTTGTGCAGAGTTAGAGGATTTCCTTTCCTGCCCTTAGAGGATCTTCTTTCTTCTCCTTTTCTTGGTTTTCCATGTTGTGGAATGAGAACAATGTTAATTCCGGTCCAATATATCTTTTGGGTTTGTTGTAAGGGTCAATGAATAGAAGTATGTGGTAAATGAACTAGCACCATAAAAATTCTGCCTGTTAAGTATTGCTTTTATTAATTAGTAGGGGGAAACATTTTTCTTTATCCATAGAAAGAGGAGAATTATGTATGCTTCTTCAAAGGATTGATTTAATGTAGTGACCACCTAGTCTAAGCAAGCATAAACTAGCTCTATTTTTTTTAAATACACTGTTGTTTTTAGTCGTCAATGGATCTTTATTTTATTTATATGTGGTGCTCAGGATTGAACCCAGTGCCTCACTAGGAAAGTGCTCTACCACTGAGCCACAACCCCAGGCCTGACCTAGCCCTTTTTAAGTTGGCTGTTCCTGGAACTTTGTAACTGAGTTGGAGGGGATCATTTTTCTTCACAAAGTTGATGGGGATAAACTCTGCTGCTTAAATGCCCCCACGTAGGATGAAAGAACACTGATAAGCTCTGCGGACCACTTGAGTACCTCCGAGGCAGGAGTGAGGATGCTGACTAGCGCAGAAGCTGGGAGGATTCAGGGGACAGGCTCAGGAGTGACAGACTGCGAGCCTGCCAAGAAACAGCACAGGGAGCTCCTTCAATCACACCGCTAAAAATACTGCCGGGAAAGTAATTTCTCTGGTCCTATTTTAGAAATCAGAGACAGATCCACCATATTCATGTTTGGATCCTGGTCAGCCTTCTGGTTTGAGTTTTAAATTTCAAGAGAGATTTTCAGGAGGAGGGGATAGTTAAAATAGTCTGTAGAGTTTGAGAATTGAAATTTGAAAATACTGTTAAGAAAGGTATGTGTTGGGCATTATTTAGACAATTACTAGCAATTTTCTAAAAGGTTTTATTAGGCATAATCCAGATGCCAAAATGATAAAATTCTTTCAGCTATTTACCTGCCCGTGGAAGTCCATGATTATGTCTATACATGTAAATCCATATATCTAAACCTGTTATATGTAATATATGTAAAATATATATATTTTACTTAAAGTAGATTATGAAGGATACTTTCCTTTTCCTCTCCTTTTCTTCTTAATTTCCCCCTTCTTTTCCTTATTTCTGTTCTGAAAACTTCCTCTTATCACTTTCCTTTCCTCCCACCTTTCCTTTCTCATTGATTGCTTTGCCCTGAGATGGGGGCCCTGTCTGTCTGAGGGTAATAAGTTGTGTATCTCTGATGGAGTCCACCTTTGCCTCAGCACTGTGTACTTTCACAAACATTTACTGAGGAGCTATTACTGCAAAACACTGCATCCAGCCCTTGGAGATGAGTAGGGGAAATATAAATATAAATAGCATATGGTTCCCATTCTTAATGTTTCCTACAATGTAGTGGATGTGATATAAGTTCAAAATCAGAACAAGGAAATATCCTGAGGGCTGGGGAACCTTTTGTGTAGAAACAAGCCAATTGTCCAAAGTGTAAGTAACCAAAATCAGTTCATCAAATGATCGATATACCAAAAGGCCAATTCACTGAAACTCAATTTGCCTTTGGCTCAGGGCTGCCAAGTATTGCTATAGAAATAATTTCCCCAAAGTTCTATAGGGGGCAACCTTGGTAGTAGGAGAGGGCCACTTTTAAGTTCCACCCAGGGATGTGTTGGGAGTTCTCTTGCATCTGGCCATGGGAGAAGACTTTGTATACAAAATTGCAATAACCAGAAGTGTGGTTTGCTTAAATAACAACAGACTGCTTTTAAAAATTTTTGACATATCAGTCATGGTTCCAGCAGGAAACAGATGGCACTCAAAACTGGAAATGTGAAGACAGTCTAGTAAAGAGATTTTTTCAAGGTGTGGGCAGGATTAAGGAAGCCAATAAGGGATAGTGTGGTGTCCTTGGGTAGCAAGGACAGGGAGCCATTACCCCTGGAGCCTGGGAAGGCTAGCTAGCTACTTGAGAGGGCCAAATTGAAGCAAGGGTCCCTGGTGGTACCTTCCACTTCTCATCTCTGGCCTCTCATTGGCCACACAACTATATACTTAGGAAAGCAATTCCTGGGCACAAGGAAAAGGGAGGAGTGGATCTGTAGGGCATTTGCCATATTAAGTTTGGATTCAGTAACATGGCACCAAATTGCCATTTGGTTCCTTCAAGGAAGAATATGGTTGTTATTTAAGACTGAAAGTTCCTCACTGGTACCAAATTCATCAATTAATAGTTGAAATGTATAATAGAGTATCCTACAAAAGTCTTTTCAGCAAGAGGAATTCTCAGCAATTCATTAAGTAGGTAGATACAGCAAATAATTTCGGGGTGAATCTTTGTTCAGAAAAGTTATTCAAGCAAAACTCTGTGGTATGTTTACGGTAAGGTCTTTTTAAAGGGAATAACAAAATATTTTGTTTGATTCAATGAAGCAACCTGTCTGCAGAGCTTTTGGGGCATGATGGACCTAACTGCATTAGGTGCCGTGGACTCATTGCAAAGACTAAAGGGTTTGGGAGAGGGATGTGGTTCAACATGTTGCTGAAGTTAGAGGCCTACCAGCTTGATTCTGGCTCTGCAGAACTGTGCGTTAGTATGTCAGTGTGAATCAAGAGGGCTGACCTCCAAGGTTATAAGAGTCTAGTGCAGCAGTAAGCCATTCACAGGTAGACCATGCAGGACCAGTGTTCAACAGCAACATCATATGGAAGGGACACAGTATGATACAATGGGAAGCTACATTTCTCACTTTCCATCTGAGTTTGCTTCCTTTGACTCACGTAAATCTCTGAGCCTCTTGGCTACCCAGAAAACATAGTGTCCTCAAAGGGGAAATTTTAGCATTCCTGCTAATAGAGATAGATGGGGCTTTGAGGGATTAATTAGAGTAACAAATGAGATATGATTTGGTGTGTGCCTTAATTAGTAAAGTAGATCATACTTTGTGCCCAAGAACACTAAACTGGGGTAACCTCCAGCCATGAAAGGTAGTCAAATCAATTTGGAATTTGTAAAGAAAAAATGAAATGGAATTCCATGAAATTCTACTGTATTTCCTTCTAATCTGTCTTGTACATTAAGCCCTGGAAAGGATATTCAAAGAAGGGTGTTAGATTTGAGGTGTGTTTAAGAGAAAGTATCCTCAATAGAATTTGCTCATTGGTCAGTAAGGACTTGGTGGGATACAGTATTACTCTTCTCCAGTCACTGCCCTTGAGCTGTGGAGTGAGGGTTCTCTGCTTCTCCCTGGTAGCAGAACCATGAAAACGTCTTGACTATTCTGAATATTTGACAACTTCTCATTCATTTCCAGTTCTTTAAATTTGGGACAGCCTGATCTTTTAAATTCTTCTGATCCCTGTATGTTGGAGCTCTGGTTCCAGGACTTCTCCAACTCCTCTCTTCTATGCTCTAGCTACTTCCCTAGGTTGGAGAGCAAGAACAAGTGATGGTGGGGTCCCACCAGAAGCAGCCTGTCTGCCCATGGACTATTCTGGTGCAGTGTCCATAGCTGCTGCAGATTCATCATTAGAACGGTGTCTGTCAAGTTCAGTTCCACCCCAGCCCCCTCCATTAGTGAGAGCCCAGCTGTGCTCTCTTTGGTCCTTGACAGTGTTCCATATTTTGAAGCATCTCTCTGGTTGGGTTGTTTCTTTATTCATGTCCTTCTAGTCACACCTTTGGCCTGTTCTCTACCCTTCGTGGTACCATGGGAACTACTGAAGTCCTCATCCACATCTTTGAAGGCTATAAGGACCTGGGATGGGGCAGAGGGCTGCCCTATATTCTTCCAGGCCTGGGAACTTCCCCATCATCCCATCTCAGCCTGATGTCACATGCAGGAAAGTCCTCCAAACCTCCCGTCTTCAGAAAGCTGCCGATGAAAAGCAAACTTTGTGTCTGGATTTGCTTCTAAGCACCACAGGTCTCATGTAAAGTTCTCCCCCAAATTTATCATGCTCTGTTTTGCTCTGATGGAATCGTGAGGTGGTTCTGCTGATGTTTCAGCTCAGCTGATGCCCATCCAGAAAATGAAAGGATCACTTTCTCTTTCTGGCAGACACCACAACTTTGCACGTGCTTTCCTTAGATCCACTTCCCTTGCCTTGGGATGCAGAGGGTAGGGAGGCAGGGAGGAGGACCTTTCCTCAGGATTGAGAAATGTCTGGGCAAATGTCATGGCCTTGGTTTGACTGAGGAACTAAAGGACCTCATTGGAAATAAATTGTCTAAGGGAGGAAAGATTTAAGTAGACCCCAGGCCTCTGGTCTAGCCATGGTCTCAGGCACTGAGAAGAAGGGAAGTTTTCAGCATGGCGGTGTTTCTGTCTCTGGGTGTTTCCTCACCCAAAGGACTGTGTCTCCATCCCTGGATGGGGTGGGGAGAGCCATGTGAATAAAAAAACAACAACAACAAAAAAAAACCAAAAAAAAAAAAAAAAAAAAAAAAAGAAGAAAGAGCCGTTTTTATACAACTCTCTTTGAAACAGAAGAAGTACAAGGCAGCATTGTTTTGTGAGCCATGCCACAGAATAACAAAAAATCAAGAGAGAGAGGAACCCTCTGCCCTGGGCACAGAGTGCAGAGTGACCTGAGTGGTGGCTTTGGCACCCTGGTGGCTCCTGTACACTGGTGGTGCCTCCAGTTCTGGTGATGGATGCCAGCATCACTGACTTCTTCTCTAGTGCCAAGAGGAGAGGGGAGGGGAGAGCCAGGAAGAAGGCCTCCTTGGTGGCAGGGAGAGGGAGGAAAACTTTGGAAGCAGTGGGAAATGGTGCCCTTGGCATGGATTGCAATATCCTTCTGCCCAGGGAGGAGCAGAGGCAGCATCCAGTGTCAGGTGTATTTTAAATTTGAAGAAGCTTTCTCATTTCAGTGACCAGCTGGATGCCTTGGCCTTTCTGCTGGGGATCTAGTGTCTTTAAGTGAAAGCATCTATTCATTTGTGATGCAAGCATTTACTTGCTTTTGTCCAACATAATGGCTTAGGTACATCCCAGCAGCATTGGAGTCAGGCCAGCAGGTACCCATAGCAGGAGCAGAAGTACTCACAGGAAGGCCTTCTCATGACTGAGGGCAACCTACACCCACACCTCAGGGGAAGATGGCATCCATGCTGCTGGGCAAGGAAGTGAGGAAATGACTGCTAAGACCCAGAGATAATTGGGGGAGGAGGAAATTTGCAGGGAACCCAAACACTCTGACGCTAACGGGCCACATTTACCAATGAACGGTGTCTGAGAGCAGTGCTTTCCTTCTTGCATAGAGAGGGTGATTTTGCTTTTAATTTATCAGAAGAAGAGGAGAGAACATGAGATAGATAAAAAAGAATTTCTGAAGGGAAATGTCCTAGAGATTTATCGCAGATAAATTGTCCAATCAATAAGCCATGGAATAGTGGACTGACAGCTCCTGGTAGAAAGTCAACATTTTAAACATTTTCTGGAAAACTTGGAATGGATCCACCATTTGACCCAGCTATCCCACTCCTTGGCCTATACCCAAAGGACTTAAAAATCAGATTACCACAGTGATGCAGCTACATCAATGTTCATAGCTGCTCAATTCACAATAGCTAGATTGTGGAACCAACCTAGATGCCCTTCAATAGATGAATGGATAAAGAAACTGTGGTATATATACACAATGGAATATTACTCGGCCATAAAGAAGAATAAAATTATGGCATTTGCAGGTAAATGGATGATGTTGGAGACTGTTATGCTAAGTGAGATTAGCCAATCCCCAAAATCCAAAGGCTGAATGGTCTCTCTGATAGGTGAATGATGATGCATAATGTGGGGTGGAAGGGTGGCAAGAATGGAGGAAGGATAGATAGCATAGAGGGAAGGGAGGGGTGGGGTCGGGGTGAGGGGTAAGAATAATAACAGAATGTGTGACAGACACCATTGCCCTGTGTACATGTATGAATGCACAGATGGTGTGACTCTACTTTGTGTACAACCAGAGAAACAATAGCTGTACTCCATTTGTGTTCAATGAATCAAAATTAAGTAAATTTAAAAAAAATGAAAAAAAAATAACACATTTTCTGTAGTTGTAACAATTACTCCTGAAGGGAACCCTGGGAACTTTTCCTTGAAACATACTTTCATAAGGCAGGAAATTGATAATCCTTTTAAATCTGGTTTTGTACATTTGGTTTGGTAAACTAACAACTAAAACAAAGAAATAAAAGTTTAGAATTTATAACTTTGTAATAATGTCCTTTTATTACTATTAGGAATACCTGTTTGTAGGAATAAATGGAATTGTTTATAATGCAGTCGGACAAGAAACAGTGGGTCACTGAAGATATTCTACATTGCCTTACTTGGGTGAAAACCTGAGACATAAAAAATTGAAATTTTTTTAGTGTCAAGAGGAAAGAATATCCATTTCTCCATGTTGCAAATTGAACCTGGAGCATTTACTCGCTTCTGATCAGAAATCGATACAGGAATGATATTTTTTATTTTGGTGGTGCTGGGGATAGAACTTAAGGCCCCTCACATGATAGGCAAGAACTCTGCCCCCAGCCCATGAATGAATATTTATAAATGCTTATACCAAGAGACACTGGATCCCTAGTAAGAATTGCCCAAGGCATCCAGCTGATCTCTGAAATGAGAAATCTTCTTCAAATTTAAGATGACTGGTACTTAGGAAGAAGTCATAAGATTTCAAACAACGACAACAACAAAAACAAAATATCATTCATGTATCCTAATCAACAAACTAGGAAGCAATGGCAGGACCAGCAGAGGTGTGAACTTGGAGGTCCAGGATTCAGGGTGACTCTGGCAGGACACCTTCTCAGTATCCCAATCACTCTCTCTGAAATAATTATATTAATATTATCTACTTCCCAGGAACATTGAGAACTGAGAGGAGATGGGACAAAGGAAATGTTCTAATTATTAGTGAGCCTAATTCTGACAAGTTTAAAAGGGGCCATAAATATTTAACTGTACACGAAGAGAATTTGTAGACATCTACCTTTCAGCCGGGCGTGGTGGCGCACACCTATAATCCAAGCGACTTGGGAGGCTGAGTCAGGAGGATCGCAAGTTCAAAGCCAGCCTCAGCAACTTAGTTGCCCTAAGCAACTCAGTGAGACCCTGTCTCTAAATAAAATATAAAATAGGGCTGGGGATGTGGCTCAGTGGCCGAGTGTCCCTGAGTTCAATCCCTGGTTCCAAAAAAAAAAAAAAGACATCTACCTTTCAGTTGCTGAATGTCCCAGCAGTAGCTTGTCTGGTCATGAAGTTTCACAGTGATGTGCATCTCTGGTCTGTTTCCCTCGGCAAAATTTAGAACATGACCTTCACTGAGAACCTGGGACTCTCCCCTGCTGTCCTGGCGACTGCCCCTCCAGTTCACCTCCACCCTGTTTCCCAAAAGACCCGCACTGACCTCACTTTCTTTGCCTCCCTCCCTCGCTCTTCTTCCACTTCCTGCTCCCAGGTAGAAAGAATCCTCTTGTTTCTTTTCATGGGTTTATCCAAACCTTGGTGATCGCTCTTTCCGCTTCTACTCTGCCATTCTTCCTGGGATCTCTGCTAAACAACTCAGCTTCACCCTGTCTCTTGGGTGGCGTCACCCTGGTAGCTACAGTAGCTGGAATTTCTTTCGGCAGAGTTGAGAAAATGCAGTATTTCAGAGGGCATTTTACTAAAACATAGACGAAAGGATTTTTAAAAAATGACTTAATTTATGTTTTCTAGGTTTTGATCCTGATTTATCCATAGATATGCTTGGTTAGCACAATTTCTGGACACCTCTTCTTGGATCCTTTCTCTTTGTGCAGTTTAGCTCAGAATGGACACTAGTCTTAGGTATCTGGTTTTTCATCGTCTGTGGATTCAGGTGACATGCTGCTGATCCAGGGTGATTTACCTATTCTTGGTCTTTTTTCATTTTTTAGTTCCTCAGCTTGGCCCTCTGGTCTATGGGTTTCAAGAACACTATAGTTCTCTTTTACTGGGCGTGGTGGCACATGCTTGTAATCCCAGCTATATGTGAGGCTAAGGTAGGAGGATTACAAGTTCAAGGTCAATTTGGGCAACTTAGAGAGACCCTGTCTCAAAATTTAAAAAAAAAAAAAAGAGTCAAAGGGGCTGTAGCTGTAGCTCAGTGGTAGGTCAACCCTGGGTTCAATCCTCAGTACCACTAAACAAAAGCAAAGCAAAACAAAACAAAATAATAACCCACACTTCTCTTGATCACCTGCTCTCAACCACACACTGTGCCATTTGGTCTGGTGAATACAAAGCAAAGCAAGAGACTCACTGGAGTAGTTTACAGCTTAGTGAGCAAGAGGAACAATGCCCATATGATTGCAGTGGAATAGTGTAAGTGTTTGGTAGGTGTTTGATGTTTTTTTTGATTACCCAGCATCCAGACCACCATTTTTGTTCTTGGGGGTCTATCAGAGATCACAGATCCATTCTGGGAAGGTCCTTCCTTCATTTCATGTATATTGGAAGTATACTGTCATGTCCCCAGTAGAATATATAGGTATGTGGTCATGCTCAGTCAGTCTCATGCTCCTTTCTGGGAATCTAAATCCAGGTTGAAAGAAATAACAATACTGTTGAGAAATGTTTTAAAGACTTTGGTTCCCAGCACTGAGTCCAGAAATTACATTTGATTCCAGCTCATTGGCCAATGTTCTCTTGACCTCTAGGAATTCCATATCTGCCAATTTATTTATTTGTTTATTGCACTCTAATTGTATTTTGTAAAATGTGTCAAAGTAAAATATTTTGACTACAATTTCTCTTCATTTTTTTTTTTTTTTTTTGGTATCAGGGATTGAACCTGAAGGGACTTTACCACTGAGTCACATCCTCAGCCCCTTTTATTTTTTATATTTTTATTTTGAGACAGGGTCTCATTGAGTTGCTTATGGCCTCACTAAGTTCCTTAGGCTGGCTCTGACCTTGAGATCCTTCTGCCTCAGCCTCCCGAGCCACTGGGATTACAGGCATGTGCAGCCACACCTAGCTTTGGCTGTTCTCTTTTTATACTCTGATTTCTTGGTCTCATTTCCCCTGTGTGGCTTTGGAGGAAGCCTGGACTTCTTTGGGATCTAGCTAAGCAGAGGTTAAGTGGGGAATTAATTTAGTGTAGTTTCAGTGGGAGATGTTTTTGAAGTTTACAGCCACTTTGCTAATTCACCATGTTGTAATGTTGACACCCGTGTTGTGGTTTTACCTCCCACCCACAGGTGGTACTGACACTGAGTAGTGCCCAGCACAGGCAGTGTGTGGACGATGGAGGGAAACAAAATTTGAAGTGGAGTCAAAGCTCAATAAAGAGCCAGAAGCTGATCTATGTGAACCTCCTCCATCACCAAATATATAGTTAGAAGTGGAAGGTTCAGTGTTCATAGATACCTCGTTTAAAACCAAAGTTCTCTTCAGTCAGGAAAATACTTGATAAAGCAACATATATATTTAAACATGCACCACACGCTTTCTTTCTTTCTGACTTTGTTTTTTGAAATTGTACAAAACATTGTTTATTAGAATGCCTATGTCTGTAGGGCACAATTTGAGGTGATTCTATGTGAGAGGACATCTGCCCAACAGAAGGGTCTGTCTGAGGAAGGTGAGTAGACAGGATTATTTGGGCTGTGGCTTCCTCAGATGTTACAGGTTTGTATGAGGTAAGTGATTGATTAGGTTCCCACAGGAGGCTTAACCAATTGAGGCAGTTAATCTGAAAGCAAGCCACACACAATGACTGTGCTCTTGGGCTGCTCATACCAAGAGCTACTAGAAAATGGTGAATTGAGAGGATCCATAGTGATTTCCAAGAAGGGTCCCCTATGTAGGTCAATGATGTCATTCCTGCAAAGATTATGTAAGTAGTCCCTGCACAAGAAAATGGAAATACCCCAAAGTCTCATAGTTCAAATGAGAGAGAACTTGGTACAGGTTTTCATAAATGTAACAGCAGTCTTAAACAAAAAATCACTTTTCTGAACTATCCTTTTAGTGACTGTATTGTTTCTGTTGTTGTATTAAAATACCCGACACTGAATACTTTATTGACAAAAGAGGTTTATTTAGTTCATTTCTGGAGGCTTAAAGTTCAAGATCAGGCAATTGTATCTACTTGTCAGATGGCATCACTATGGTAAGAGTAAGTGCAGAAGAGATCACCTGGTGAGACAGGAAGTCCAATTCAGGGGCAAGGCTTGCTTTTTTTCTAATAACCCACTCTCATGGGAACTACTGGAATCCTGCAAGAATGACAGCAATCCCTTCTGAAGCAATGTGCCCAGTCACCTAAATCACCTTCTGCTAGTCCCCGTTTCTTAGATGTTCTATCACCTTTCACCCTCACTATGCAGAGGAATGCACTTCAAGCACACAAACCTTTTAAGAATGTACTCAAACCATAACTACTATCAATAATTTAGAAAAAAGAAAAGGTCAACCATGCTAAGGAATATACTGAATTGTCTTTCTATTTTTGGTGTGGAAAACTGTAGTCATAGAAAAGTAGATAGTCAAAAATTTGTGGGAAAAATATTCGAGAAATGGGTCAGATATGAATTCATAGAAACACATTTCTCTTTTTGATTTTCTGATGTTTGTGATATTCATCGGCTTTCTAAAAACTCATTGTAAGTGTTTTAGATTTTATGACTAATCCATTGGTAATTTTCTATTCTTTTTCCCATAAAGAGGCTCTTTAAGTTTTCTAAGCTCAGGCTCCCCCAAAATGTCATGCTGGGGATTGCTGAAAGGCTGTAGCTTGGAGTGGGGCCACAACAAGAGGATGCTCTCCAGCACAGACAACTGGAACAGAGAGCAGAGCTCATGGCTCAGCATATGCAGAGCTGTATCATAGAGGACACTGCACCATTGATGCATTAAGACTTTCTGCCACACACCCGAGGTTTGGTCACCACCATGAGAATTTATCTTTTGTGGACCAATTGAATCTGTCCAGCATTTTCAATGTCATTTTTTTTTTTTTTTTTTTTTTTTGCCATTAGTAAGTGGCTCTAAGCCTTCCCAATCACAAACACAACTTTGAAACTCAGGTTGTTTGTTCATGACTTTGGGGTGGGGGTTGAGTGTGTGCATCCACCTACATGCAAATATTTCTATATGTAAACTCAGTGGGCTTTGCTTTTTACTACAGTGTGATTATCTTCTATCTTAATTTTTTTTTGCATTTTTGTTCATTTTAGTTGTACATAATATTATGTAACAATATTACATAATATTAGGGTTTGACATAATTATACAATAATGGAATATCTTTTAACTCAAGTGCACAGCTATTTCCACTTAGCATAGTATAAGGTATGACATCAGCCTTCAACCAATATCTTTGCAATTGATAATTTGCTGAGTCAAAACATAGGAACTCATTCTCAGATTCCCTTAGATTCTTAATGCAACATTTTTAATTTTCCTCTTTAATTGTGAGTTTCTTCCTTGCTTGGTTTGATTCTGAACTTCTCTGGAGTTTATTTCACAGAAAAAAGTATCCCACGGTGAAAAAGAAAACATGTTCAAGTTACTGCATTACTCTTAAATTTTATACCCTTTTTATGAATGAATGCTTAACTCTAAAATTTGGCAGGCAGCGAACAACCCTTGCCTATAAAATGCCTTCTTTCTTGGTTTATGGAGATTGAAATTTCATCTTTTGAAATTAGTAAGGTGCATTATTTTTTTAGAGGGCCTATTTCTGCACCACAAGGGAAATGAAATACCTTTTAACTAGAGCATGAGTGGAATGAAATATCTGTGATTTAAAGAACAAATGTGTTTGGGATACTTAATGATGCACGTTGGTTTTCAAGGCCTAGCTTCTATCAAAGTAGGACTGATATCAGTTTGTAAACCAGCCACCCCTTAAAGTCTTTCTGAATATAGTTCAGAAATAAAAGAGGTCACTTGTAGACATAGGGACTCTTGGCAGGGTCTATGTGGTAGCTTAATCTTTGTTTTAAGAGCTCATTTGTGTAGATATAACATTGGGTTAACTAGACAGTCTGTCAGATATAGATCGGGGATTGGCAAATTTTTCTATAAAGGGCTAGATAATGACTATTGTAGGCCTTGCTGGCCACCTGTGGTCTCTGCTCCTCCTCCTCCTTCCCATTAAAATTGTGCAAACCATTTGGCGCCCTGATGCATGCCTGCAATCCCAGCAGCTAGGGAGGCTGAGGCAGGAGGATTGGGAATTCAAAGCCAGCCTCAGCAACTTAGTGAGGCCCTAAGAAACTCAGCAAGACTCTGTCTCTAAATAAAATATGAAAGAATTGCTGGGAATATGGCTCAGTGGTTGATCAACCCTGGGTTCAATCCCCAGTACCAACAAAACAAAACAAAACAACAAAAAGTGCAAACCAATTCTTTGTACTAAAGGAGTCTGCTGACTGAATTTGGTCTGTAGGGCATAGTTTCCTGACCCCTGATGTAGATTATTAGATTAGGGTGGGGTAGGCTATGCTACAATGACAATACCAAAACCTGAAAACCTCTGTGCCTTGGCATGTCAAGTCTTTATTTTACATTCACCAGGTGAGGTGGCCTTAGTCCATTTTACAGCTGTTAGATCTGCTTCAGCTATCCTCTGTGTTCTTGTCAGGTCTTTTGATTTTAGCAGGAAAAGTTTATTTTGGTGTTCATGGTTTCAGAGGTCATAGTTCATAGATAGCAGGTTCCATTCCTCAGAATCTAGGTGAGGCAGAACATCGTGGTGGAATAAGGTGGCTGAGGAAAGCAGGTCAGGCCTGGCATCCAGAAAACAGAGAGAGAGAGAGAGCGCTCTACTTAACAAGGACAAAATATTCCAAAGGCACATCCCAGGGACCCACCTCCTCCAGCCACACCCTACCTGTCTGTAGTTACCACTACATAAGGGGATCTAGTTCACTGATTGGGTTAAAGTTCTCATAACTCACTCATTTCACCTATAAACCTTCTTGTGTTGTCTCACAGCTTTTGGGAGACATCTAATATCTAAACCATAGCACTCTACTTGGCCCTTGGAACAGGCTGGCACAGGATGAGGCATGAGTTCTCTCCCGTGCACAGCATTGAAGGAGGACCTTCCAGTCAGTCTCACGTTTGATTCCAGGATTCCCATTCAGGATGCATTTAGTCATCTTGGCTCTCCCCCCGCCCCAGGCTCCTGGGGGCTGTGACAATTTCTCAGCCTTGTCTTGATTTTGATGACTGGACAGTTTTGAGGAGTGCTGATCAGGTATTCTGTAGAATGCCCCTGCGCTGGCATCTGCCTGGTGTTTTTCTTATGTATCTGGAGAGGGAGACCACAGAGGTGGTGCCTTTCTCATCAATCATACAAGAAAAATGCTGCTAACATGACTTATTGTTGTTGATGTTGACCTTGATCACTTGGCTGAGGCAGTGTTTGTTCCCACCCCCCTTCCATACTAGACTCTTTGGAAGGTGTCACTGTGACGGCTAATGTCAGATGTCAACTTAACTGGATTAGGGAATACCTAGAAAATTGGTAAGGCATTGTGTTTTGGTGTGTCTGTGAGGCTGTTTCTAGAGAAGAACAGTAGGTGAGTCTGAGTGGTTTGGGTGGGGAAGACCCATAATTAATGTGGGCAGGCACTGTCAAATTAACCAGGGACCCACAGGGAATAAAAATAGAGGAAAGGTGAGAGTGTCTGTCTCCTGGAGCTGGGAGACACTCCTCTTCTTCTTGCCTTGGACATTAAAACTCTAAGCTTTCTGGTCTTAGGACTCTAGGACTCACACCAATGAGCCTATAGGTTCTCAGGTCTTTGGACTGAATTATACCAGTGGATTCTCTGGTTCTAAAGCCTTCAAACTTGGACTGAGCTACACTACCATCATCCTGGAGACCCCAGCTTACAGTGTGTTGTAGGTCTTCTCAGCCTCCATAACTGTGTGAACTAATTCTCCTGGTAAATCTCATCTAATCTGTTTATCTTCCTGTCATCTGTTCATCCATCCATCCATCCATCCATCCATCCATCCATCCATCCATTCAGTTGTTCTCTTTGGAGAACTGACTAGTATAATCAGTGCAGCTTGACACCAGGTAGTGGGGAGTGTGGCTCCCTTTCCTTGAGGGGGGAATTTCTACATAAATTATTTGGAATTCTTTTGAATGAAAGGACTGTATCTTTTTTCCTATGTATTTATTTATTTTTTTATTTATATCAGCATAGACTCTTAGATATTTTACACGTGGGATCATAATCCAATACTACTTTATTCTGTGGTTTGAATTGTTCCACTTTGACCAGTGGGGGTCTTTTGGTTTGACCAGTGGGGGTCTTTCAGTTGGCTGCTGTGTCCCTTTGACATATATGTATGAATATCCTTTTTGATATAACAAGATCCTCCAGGTTCATTTTGGCCCCAATCCTAGAATAAGGCATTCCTCCAAGAAGCCCTGGTTCCTTCTGTTGGAGAATGGCATTAGAAACCATGATTTGGTTGTGAGATGCACTTGTTGCTCCTGGGGTATTATTGCTCTCACATGGGACATTTTTAAAGAACTTGGTAAAGAGTCACTTAGTTGGGCCTACATTTTCTTCTAGTAGGCACAGGTTCTCCAGTCTAATGCACAGGCCCTTGGTCCACTCTGAGTTTTGTGTAGGGTGAGAGATAGGGGTTCAATTTCATTCTGCATCATATGGATTTCCAGTTTTCCCAGCTCCATTTGTTGAAGAAACTATCTTTTTCTCCAATGTAAGCTTTTTTGGCACCTTTGTCTAGTATGAGATAACTGTATTTATGTGGGTATATTCCTGTGTCTTTTCTGTTCCATTGATTTTCATGTCTGTTTTGGTGCCAGTACCATGCTGTTTTTGTTACTATAGCTCTGTAGTATAAGTTAAGGTCTGGTATTGTGATGCTTCTTGCTTCACTTTTCTCGATAAGAATTGCTTTGACTATTTTGGGTCTCTTATTTTTCCAAATGAATTTCATGGCTGCTTTTTCTATTTCTATGAAGAACATCATTGGAATTTCAATAGGAATTGCATTAAATCTGTATAGTGATTTTGGTAGTATGGCCATTTTGACAAGATTAATTCTGCCTATCCAAGAACATGGGAGATCTTTTCATCTTCCAAGATCATCTTCAATTTAATTCTTTAGTGTTCTGTAGTTTTCATTGTAGAGGTCTTTCACCTCTTTACATTCATTCCCAAGTATTTTATTCTTTTTGAGGCTATTGTGAGTGGGATAGTTTTCTTAATTTCTCTTTCAGTTGATTCATCATATAAGAATGCAATTGACTTAATGTTAATTTTATATCCTTCTACATTGCTGAATTTGTTTTATGAGTTCTAGAAGTTTTCTGGTACAGTTTCTTGGGTCTTCTAAATATAGAATCATGTCGTTGACTCAGCTCTCCATGATGTCAGCTTAGGAACTGACTTCTTCAATAAGACTCCTAAAGTGCAAGAAGTAAAATCACGAATCAATAAATGGGATGGAATCAAACTAAAAAGCTTCTTCTCAGCAAAGGCAATTATTAATAACATGAAGAGAGAGCTTACAGAATGGGAAAAACCTTTACCACATGTACCTCAGATAGAACACGAATCTTCAGGACATACAAAGAACTAAAACAACTTAACACCAAAAAAACAGATAACCAATCAATAAATGGGCTAAGGAACTGAGCAGACATTTCATAGAAGAAGAAATACAATCAATCAACAAATATAGGAAAAAATGTCCAACATCTCTAGCAATTAGAGAAATGGAAATCAAAACTACACTGAGATGTCATCTCATTCCAGTCAGAATTGCAATCATCAAGAATACAAGCAACAATAAATGTTGGCGAGGATGTGGGAGAAAAGGTGCACTCATACATTGCAAGTGGGACTGCAAATTGGTGCAACCACTCTGGAAAGCAATATGGAGATTCCTCAGAAAACATGGAATGGAACCACCATTTGACCCAGCTATCCCACTCCTCAGTATGTATAAAGGACTTAAAATTAGCATACTACAGTGACATAGCCACATCAATGTTTATAGCAGCTTAATTCACAATTGCAAAGCTATGAAACCAACCTAGGTGCCCTTCAACAGATGAATGAATGGTTAGAGAAAATTTGGTACATATACACAATGGAATGTTGCTCAACTCTAATAAAGAATGAAATTATGGCATTTGCTGGTAAATGGATAGAACTGGAGACAATCATGCAAAGTGAAATAAGCCAGTCTCAAAAACCAAAGGTTAAATGTTCTCTCTGATAAGTGGATGCTGATCCATAGTGGAGGGTCAGTGGGGAAGAATAAAGAAACTTAGGATCGTATAGAGGGGAATGAGGGGAGGGGTGGAGCAGATGGGATGGGTAGGATGGTAGATTGAGACAGATATTATTACCCTATATACATGTATGAAAACAATTAAAAAATATATTTATCACTGTCAAAATGTTAATGAAAATAAATAAATAAAAGTTAAAAAATAAAAATAACAGCAAAAACAGAGAATATTATTAATTTATACAGACTTGCCAGGGAGGACCTCTGTGACTAAGTCATCTGCTGTATCTTGGATCTTAATCATCACTCAGAGACCCATGTGTTAAAGACTCAGTGCCCAACTTGGTGCAATTGGGAGGAGATGGACACTTTCAGAGGGGGAGCCTAGTTGGAGGC
The DNA here is from genome assembly GCA_020662805.1 of Glaucomys volans. NCBI lineage: Eukaryota > Metazoa > Chordata > Mammalia > Rodentia > Sciuridae > Glaucomys > Glaucomys volans. Next base: position 384,007 of record JAJEJO010000219.1, read on the forward strand.
GTTATTCACTGGGGGCATGTCCTTGAAGGGAACTGTCAGATGCTGGCCTCTTGATCTTTCTCTTTTTCTTTTTCGGTTTCCCAGCCACCATGAGGTAAACTGCTTGCTCTACCATGTGCTCCTGCCATAATGTGCTGTCTCACCACAGGCTCAAAAGCAATGGGGCCAACAAACCATGAACTGAAACCTCTAAAACCTTAAGCCAAAATAAACGTTTCCTCTTATGAAGTGGATTATCTCATGTATTTTATTATAGTAATGGAAAGCTGACTAACACATTATCTAAGCAGAAATCTGAATGAAGCAAACAAGTGAAGCCTATGCTTATTTGAGGATACTTTAGGCAGGGGTTGGGGATGGGTCGGGTGGGAGCACTAGGCAGTGGTTCTCTTGAAAGCCAAAGACACATTTAGATTACAATTTAAAATCTCTGCTCTAAAGCCAGTTTTCAAAATATTCAGCATTGAAAAATTTTGGATCCTGCATTGGTTTTTTTTTTTTTTCCACCTAGGTTTTTGATTACATATAGATCTTGTGATGTTATTGCAACCTCTTTTGTCATGGAGGTATGTAATACAGTGATGCTCATTTCATAGAATATAAAAGATTGTATTATAGTTAATCTCAGGCTTTCTGATCTTAGGATAGTTTTATACCCTTAAAATCATTGAGAATCTAAAAATTATTAGTTATGTAGGTTGCATCTATAGACATTTACTACATGAGAAATTAAATCTTGGAAAATGTAAACATTTCTTTATTTAAAATAAAAAATAATAAACCCATTACATATTAAGGAAACATAATCTTATGAAATAAGTACATTTTTCCAAGAAAAAACAAAAATTAATGAAAAGAACGACATTGTTACATTTTTGCTTATCTCTTGGATGCCTAACTTAATAAAAGTTGACTGAATTCTCAAACCCAAATCTGCATTCGAGTTTTAGCAGTTATATAGCATCTGGAAAACGTCACTGTATGCTTGTGAAACATGTAAAAAAAAAAAAGCAATTAACAGCTTAGCATTATTACAAAAACTGGTTTGATCTCCTGGAATCCTGTTTCCAAAGTATCCGGGTACCGTTGGAAGCAGATTTGGAGAACCTGTCCTTTATTATATTCCAGCTTCATCACCTTGGGTGTTATTTGATTTTACTGTGTGTTGATTTCTGCATCTTTAAAATGGGTAGAATAATAATGCTTCCCTCCTAGGGTTGAGGTGAGGATGACATGACAAGTATTTGAGCATTTAGAGCCAAGTCTGGTGCAGAGAAACTCTAATCATTAGTATGATTTTTTCTTACATTTAAAAAATTGGTGCATTATCATTAGAATGCTTTTAAAATCAATACCACAGTTGATTATGACTAACTCTGATCTGTGACAGAGTATTGTTCATATGTAAGATTTAATTTTGTGCCACTCCTTGGCCAGGAATGAATCTTCCACTTATAATCTTGAAATGGAAAAAGAAGATGCAATGGTGAGAAGTACTAAAACCACACACTGCTGTCTTCTCTTTTGAAAAGATTTATCTTTTATTATATAATTATATAATATATTATATTATATATTATATTATCTTTATATTATATTTAAACTCCATTAAAAGTTTTCATATTGATTCTCTACTTGAGATCAGAACTTGGGGAAATATGTTTACCCACCTCCCAAGACAAAACATGCCCAAACATGGCAATTCTATAAATAGAGAAGTCATTTGCTACTTAATGTCACCATTGATAGGAATTTCAGAGAAATCCGAGAAGAAAACTGCCTTCAAGTACTGCAAAATTTCCTTAGAGATCATTGACCTTCAATGTTCCTTTCATTTGTACCCATTTTGCATATTTGATCTAATTGTCATAAAAATAGTATGAATTAAAACCAGCAATCAAGAACATCAGCATGGAATATTGACTTTTTTTTTAATGTTCAGATTGCAGTGACTCAACTCAGGTGCGTGGTATTCACATACTGTGAGTTAAAATGAAAACACTTCACAACACTTAAGTAACAGATGTACTGTGCAGGCAAAGTTTGTGCAGCCTTGTGATAACGATCTTAAATGTAAAAGAACTTCAAACAGCAATAACACGTGGTTAATCCAAGAAGCATTAACAGTCTCCTCCTTATCCACTCTGAACAGGGAAGCATTTATGTAACTAATTAGTTTACCATAGTAAATAATCCACTAACATTTCCAAGAAGCATTCCTATTGGAGTCTGGAGTAAATATTATATTGCATGTTAAACTATAATTAGGATGAATAGTGGTACCAGGCCCAGTTTTAAAAATGCTATGGAAAATAAATGTGCTCTGTCTGGGTTAGACGGGTGTTGCATGTCCTCTACATACAACTGCTCAGCTGCCCAGCTCAGGTTTCCCTATAGCTGCTGTGGAAACCTGATGATTCATCTCAGTTTCCAGCATGACTCTTAAGAGGTAGCTAAAAGAGTGAGTGAATGTTTCTTTTGGGGAAAACGAAATGTACAAGGCAAAAGAAAAAAATTTGGAACTGCATGGGAGATATGGAATCCATCTAGCTTTAGGTGAACAGAGAACACAGAATTTTCTCTACACAGCAGTATTTCAGTTTCTACCTGCCACTTGGACGATTTGAAGAGTTTAGATAAGGAAACTCTGTGTTGCCCCACATAATTTTATAACAGATGATCTTAAACTCAAAGGTGTATACAGTTAGTGACTTTCTTTGAAATAGGACATTGGGGTGACTAAAGTTAACAATAATATAGTGTGTATTTCAAAATAGCTAGAAGAGAGGATTTTTGAATGTTCTTACCATAAAAAAATCCTAAATGAGGTGATGGATATTATAATTATTCAAACTTGATCACTGATGTGTTTCGGTACATCATTTACATGTACTCAATTATCACGTTATACTCCATAAACATGTACAACTATTATGTGTCAATTTTTAAAAAGCTGCAGATTAGGTGAGGAAAGAATAAAGTCCAGGGCAGAAAAGTAAACAATGAAATGCAATGTCTACATGGAGAAAATTTCTTAAGCCCATGGATTTGGGTGAAGCATAAATCTAGTGCTTAATTTAAGGCCTAATTAAGAGGGAATGAGGAGAGGAATAGAAAGAAGAATTAGCATTTTTATGGCTCATCCAGGCATAGCCAACAAAGCAGCTGCCTTCCCAGGATGTAAGAGGGACCCAGAGGATCTCCCTTGCCCCATTCCTCAAATTCCCACAAGCCTCACATTCTAGTTAAATCCCTTTCAGTTCAGTGATCCCAGTGCTCTGTTCAATTGTTTGTCCACTGATTCAACATCTCTGATGACTTACAGTTGCAAGGACAACAGAAACATTTGAAAAGTTGTACTCTCTGTCTCAAGAAATTTATCTTCTAGTGGAAGAAGAGAAGGAAGCAAATAAATGAGGACATTTAGTGTGAAAGGGCTTCCATGGAGATAAGTACCAGAGGGTGCAGGGATACAGGGAAGGAATCAACCCTGCTGCTGGGGTGTGGTTGGAGCAGATGCAGGTGATATTTCTGGAGGGGCATGGATGTGGGGTGTACAAAGGTGGGAAGAGAGGATGGAGTCTGGAGCATAGGCCTCTGGCTTTGTGCAAATGGGGAGAGGGGGTCATTCTGCCTGTCCTTTGAGCTCCAGGGAAGCAGACGTTACCCAGCTTTCCACTGCTGGGTCCACCAAGGACAGAGTGTGGCACTCCACAGGTGTTCAGGTAACACATGTGCATTCATGCCACAGGTGTGCACTGAGCTCCTGCCACAAGCTGGTCCCACCAGGAAGATGGCAGTGAATGAGTCACACGTGAATCCTGTCCTCATGGGGCTGACATTCTTATTTAAAGAATGAGGGGGAAAGAACATGTAGAATGAGACTAAATTCTTTTAAAGCTCTGGTAATAAAGCCCCATATCAAAAAGGAATTGGACATCATTGAAAGACAGCCATGGCCAGCTGTGGAAGCATGAAGATTTTGTATTGCAGTGTTCTATTTCTATATGCTTTAATTTTGCACATGTTGTTACCTTTGCAATGATAAACAAGAAGCAAAGAGAAAAATGCGAGTGTATATGTGTTTGTGTAATAAATGATACCACATTGATTTTTATAAAATATTGTCTCTTGTTCAGTGTGAGTTTTTCATCTGCTTTCAGACTTTTCTGATGTTTGGGTCAGAGTTCATTCCTTCATAGTTGGAAGGCTGAGAACACCTTAAGACTTTTTTTAAAAAAATATTTCATTTCTTGTACTTTGTAACTAAAAACAAAATAAATATGTATTAAATGAAAATAAGTTTTCAAATACATTACACACAAAATTTTGTATTCATAAAGTTAAAGGTCTCAAACATACATGCAGTTATAAAGCAAATTAAATTTAGTATTTCTGGCAAAGAAATATGAATGTTCACAAACATATGAAAAAGTGTTCAACATTTCTATCAATTAGAGAAATGCAAATTAAAACCACACTGGGATTCCATCTCACTTCAGTCATAATGGCAATTACCAAGAATACAAGCAACAATAAATATTGGCAAGGATGTGGGGAAAAGGTTTACTCACACACTGCTGGTGGGACTGCAAATTGGTGCAACTATTCTGGAAAGCTATGGAGAATCCTCAGAAAACTTGAAATGGAACAACCATTTAACCCAGTTATCCCACTCCTTGGCATATACCCACAGGACTTAAAATCAGCATACTACAGGGATGGAGCCACATCAATGTTTATAGCAGCTCAATTCACAATAGCCAAGCTGTGGAACCAATCTAGGTGCCTTTCAACTAATGAATGGATAAAGAAAATGTGGCATATATACACAATGGAATATTACTTAGCATAAAGAAGAATGAAATTATGGCATTTGCTGATGAATGGATGGAACTGGAGAATATCAAGCTAAGTGAAATAAGCCAGTCCCCAAAAACCAAAGGTTGAATGTTCTCTCTGATATGTGGATGCTAACCCACAACAAGGAAGGGTAGGGTAAGGGGAAGAACAGAAGTCCATTGGATCAGGAAAAAGGGAAGGGAATGGGGGAGGAAAATAGGAAAGACAGTAGAATTAATTGGACATAACTTTGCTATGTCCATATATGAATAAAAGACCATTGTAATCCCACATCATGTATAACCACAAGAATGGGATACTAATTAGAATAAGTAGTACTTCATGTATGTATAATTTGTCAAAATACACTCTATTGTCATGTATATCTAAAAAGAACAAATAAAAAAATTAAAAAGAAGAACCATCTCAGGACTTTCTGCTCCTTCAATTCTGTTCCTAGGAAGGTTGGCAGACAGTTGTCTGACCTATGTCCTCTTTTAAAATTTCTCCTGCCAAACAGAGGGCTTCACTATTTACTAAGAGGATGGGCAAAGCCATATTTCATTAATATCATGATATCTTCAGTGTGAAGTGTCCATCTGTTCATCTATCCGTCCATCCACCCACTCATCCATATTATGTACTTTATGGTGTCTGAATAGTTTCTTTCCTTTTTTCTTTTTTCCCTGCAGGGCTGATGCTCTAACTCGGGACCCTGTGCGTGCTAAGCGAGTGTTCTACCGCTGAGCTACATCTTCAGCCCACAGACATTTTAATAAGAGATACAAACAAGGACACAGGCCAATGTAAGAAAAGGTCATAAATATTCTGCTAGAGGACTATCAGGTGCCACGGGAGCATATTATAAATGCCATTTGGCTAAGATGGAATTAATTCAAATCTAACAGAATGAAGAAAATATAATTTTTATCATATACAACTGTTAAAATTTCTATTTACGACAGAAATCACTTGAAGGTTTTTCATAGCACAAGGTAGCTGATTATGTAAATATGAAACATCCCTGTTAAAGATCATGCTGCCTACATGGGCCTGTGCTTTGAGGACATTCCCCAGAATTGCAAAACAGGTAGACAAGAGTGGTGCAGTGGTAGCAAACTCAGCAAAGAAACAAAGTCTCTGAACTAGTTCCTTCTGGTTCGGGTGCAGCCTTTGGATTTGTGTGGGAAAAAAAAATCAGATGCTCAGGTCAGGACATTGCTGAGTAGGGAAAGAGGTGCATGTTAAAATCTGCTAGTACCAGAGTCACACCAGTGAAAGGACCCCCACAGCTGGAGCTTCTCAGTGTGTTCAGGGCCCTCCCCACGAGCTGTCACTATGAGAGTCCCCCAGCGGGAGAAGCTTCCTTTTCAATTGTGCCTCTCTCATTTCTCAAAAGATAGAAGGGAGGCTGCACCCACTGTTAATGATCTTAACTGCTATTCCAAAGAACCAAAAGACCAAGAAGAAAGACTATTAAGAATGATAGCAAAATCATAACTGGTCCTCTGCTGGAAGACGGACTTCTCAACTTTCTTCTACGGCTAACCTGCCTCCTGAATAGAGGCTAGCTACCCTTGGGACTAATTTCCTTCACATGGAATCTTCCTGGGATGTGGTGAAGGCCAAATGCGGTCAGCTGCCCAGCCCCAGTGCAGGATGCCCTTTGAAATCCCTGTTCTATAGAGTCCGTGCCTGTCATTAACTCCCTGTATTAGGAGCACATGGGGCTGGGCAGAGCTCACATAAGCAGTGAGGCTTTGTTTCTGATCAGAGGATCAGCCTTTAAGTCTTTGAACTTGCTTTGGGACATAGCATGTCTCTGGGACTGATCAAGGTTCTAGTTATTAAAGAATTCCATTCGTCTTTTGGTTCCTGCTATCTCAGTACATCTGCTTGCGATTCCCTCAGTCTGGGTGGTGGAGTGGGGCAAAGATTCCAACTTCCAAGTTGGAACACTCAGAGTGATTCTTCACGTGGTGGCTATGATGAATGTAGGAGGTGGTGGGACCTTCAATAGATGGGGCCTCATGGAAGGAAGTGAGGTCACTGGGGGCCTAACTTAGGGGTCATTGAAGTGATATTAGGACCCTTGATATCCAAATATAGAAGAATGAAACTGCATCCCTATCTCTTACTCTGCACAAAAGTCAACTCAAAGTGGATCAAAAACCTAGGAATTAGTCCTTAAACTTTGCAATGGCTTGAAGAAAACAGGGTCAACACTCCAACATACTGGCCCAGGCACCAAATTCCTTAGCAAGACCCCTAAAGCTTAAGAAATAAAACTAAGAATAAATAAGTGGACTGGCACCAAATTAAAAAGTTCTGTACAGCAAAAAAAATAATTAGGACCAGAAGAGAGAACCTGCACACTAGAAGATTTTTGCCTTCTATTCCTCTGACAGGGGATTACTATCCAGAATATATAAAGAACTCAAAAAACTTAATACCAAAACAAAACAAAACCCCATCAATACCCAAACCCAATCAATAAATGGGCAAAAGAACTCAACAGACCCTTCTTGAAAGAAGAAATACTAATGGCCAACAAATACATGAAAAATTGTTCAACGTTCCTAGAAATCAGGGAAATGCAAGTCAAAACTACATTGAGATTTCATTCCACTCCAGGTAGAATGGCAGTCATTAAGAATACAAATAACAGTCAATGCTGGTGAGGGTGTGGGGAAAAAGGTACATTCATACATGGGTAGAACTGAAAATTAGTTCAACCACTTTGGAAAGCATTGGAGATTCCTCAAAATACTAACAATGGAACGCCCTATGACCCAGCCATCCCACTCCTTAGTATGCTTTCTCTCATATGTAGAAGCTAGACTAGAATAAAGAAGAGAAAGGGTTTGGGGGAAGCCCATGAATATAGAAGGGAGATCAGTGGAATAGAGGAAAGGAATAGCAGGGGAGGGAGGCGGGAGGGAAAAGGGAGGAATGGTGGAATGAAATTGACCAAATTATGCTGTGTACATATCTGAATATACCACAGTGAATTTCACCTTATGTATATCTATAAAGCACTACCTTTAAAAACTACAAATAAATAGAAGGAAGTCCTGTAGAGGGGAGGAAGTGGAACAAGGGAGGGAGGAGGAACATCTGGGGACTGAAGTGGAGCTAATTGTATTCCATGCCTGTATGATTATGTCAAAATGTACCCCAGTATTATGGATAACTATAATGTCCTAATGACAACATTAAAAAGGACTCTAAGTTCATTGCCGCTGCCGGTTCAATTTCTATTCATTTCGTGATCCATGGCAAGGAAGCCTTGCCCTGGGCAGGACCATGACTTCTCGCATTCATTTAGTTCTTTTCAGTTCCTATTTGACTTGACTTTTCTGAAGCAATTGATGTGTGGAAAGGGAATTATGGTCTTTGGAGTCAGAAAGTTCTGGCTTTGAATCCCATTTCACCACTTAGTAGCTATGTGATGCTGGACAAGTTATTTTAACTTTCTGGGCCACAATTTCCATATTAGTTAAATCAGAATACTAATACGTTCCTCATGGGATTTCCCTAGGGGCATTAAATGAGAGAACATATGTCAAACTCCTCGAAAAGGGCTGTGTACAGAGTAGAGCTCTGTGAAGGTGGCTGGGTGGCTTTCTTCTCTTCCCTTACACTGCTATGATTTCAATCTCTTCTCTATTTCCCTCCTCTCTCTAGTCACTCCTTGTGTCCCTTGCACACTTTTCTTTATCCTTCCCCTGACCCTGAGCTATTGTTGTTCCTCAAATCTGTCCTGAGCTTTGCCCTCTTTTTCTGCTAATGTGTGGAACTGGGTGGTCTCCTCTGACTCCAGTTACCACTTATCGGTAATCTCACAACTCACAGCCTCTTTCCTGGTCCTTCTCCTGGGCTTCCAACTGTGTCGCCCGCCACATGTCCCCCTGGACTCTCCAACTCGACTCGTCCTCTTCTGTCCTACTCCAACCCTCTCCATCTTAGAGAATGGTCCATCTTCCCAGTCACTCATTGGAAATCTATGAGTCTGTTGTTACCATTCTCTCTCCCATGTCTCATATTTCACCACAATAATTTCTAATTTCTGAATACACTTCAAATATTTTCCCACTACTTCCTTCTCCCTTAATTCGAACTCTGATCTTTCTTGACTTGACTGCCAACGTTTTAAACTCCTTTCCCCATTCAGCGTGTTCTGTCTTATAAATAATCTTCCAGAGTGAATTTCTGAAATGGAAATGTGATCATGTGATTTCCATTTAAAAATAAAACTATTCAATTGTTACCTGTCGTCTTTGGGATCAGTTCAAACTCTTTAGCATGACAGATACATAACTTTTCATGAACTGGTCCCATTCCCAGATGCACCTGCAGTTCCTCCAATGTGCTGTGCCATTACAAGACCCTGCCTTTGCCTGTTTTTCCCTGGTGCCTGGTCACCCTTCTCTCTCATCCATGAGACAACCTCCACTTAAGCCTTGTAGCACTTGGTTCAATATTGCCTTCTCTTTGAAGCTTCATTTACCATTTCGAGCTGCGGCAAGTGCCTGCTTTGGGACCTCCCTCACCCCACTCCTATGATAAGATTTACCACACCCCTCTCTAATCCATTGATTTCCCAGTTTCCTGTGCAGTCCTGCAGGCTGGAATGCCAGGAGAGTCTGGAATTCACCTCGGATTCCGGAGCCTCCGGCGGTGCGTGACCCTCCATGAATAATGGCTGGCTGAATGAATGGCAGGGTCAGTGCTTGTTTTACTACAGCAAACTGTCAATGGCCTGACTCTTCATTTAGCACTTCCAAGCTGCTGAAATACTCAACATGGTTCACTGCACCTTGTTTCCCTATTACATATTGCATGTGGACTGATTCGAGACTTGCTTTAGGTTTTATCCTTTTTTTTTTTTTTTTTTTTTTTTTTAGAGCTAACTCAATTTTTCTCCTCACATTTGGACCAGCTCTGCCACTGAGCAGCATGGCTTCTTGCACGAGTCCCTCAGCCACCTTGAGCTTGAGCTTTGGTTTTCTTTTCTGCATGATGGAAGGAATATTCTTGTAAACATTAGCAGGGATTAACTTGGAGTACATGAAAGCATCAAACGCAAGGCAGTATCTTTAGGATGCTACCCCCAGAATTTCTACAGCTTATACCGTCTCGAAATAGAGAGACAAGTGCTGCATGTCTGCCTGGACTATTTTGAATAAGGAGAGGCCACATCAAAAATTGTTAGCATTGTAAAGAAATAATGCAGAGTCCTTAAATACTCCCGAGTACTCAGAACATACCAGAAGACTCTAAGAGGAGTGGTCTTTTGAACCATGGAAGAGTTGAAGTGGAGTTTCGTGGGAGGGAGCTGTGAAGCCTGGGGTTTGTCTGACTTGCTGGATCTCTCAGCTCTGTGCTGGGCGAGTTCAGAGCCCTGCCCTGGAATTCTTTTCTGAGACCACTGTCATTCTCAGAGGAAGATGTCACCGTTGTGATCTATAAATCCAAGAAGTCCCTGAAGAATGTTCGAAACCTCGAGCCCCACAAGCTGCCTGGCTATAGAGAGAACCTGGTCAAGAGACCAGAGTCAGGGATGGAGACAGTCTGGACACACCAGTCCATTTGAGAAGACTCACTGAGGAATGGGTATGTGTGCGGTCTGCTGTCAAGTTCTGAGAACTCAAGGTGAATAAGAGAGAGTTTGTGACTCCGTGCAATCCCCTGACAATGACTGCATGAGTGACAAGAGGCCTGTTCTCCTGTCTAGACTACAGGCCTGGGGGCCTCAACAGAGGTTCAGAGGCAGAACCAGTGATGTGGTTTTGGCTGTGAGTAGCCAGCGAGAGTTATGGTTCACACAAGTGGTTCTATTTCATAGGCACCCAGGGCCTCTCAACAGGAAAGAACTTCCCAGAGGCCAGTGTGCCTCTCTGCCCTTTAAATATCAGAGGCTCATTTCTTCAGACTGTCAATGAATGATCATTTGAAATATGAATAATTCTGCAAGTACTAATAATAGATAGCCTCCACTGAAATCCTCTAAGATAGGCTCTAGTTTAAATGCTCTATGACTAAGTCATTTAATTCTCACAACAACCTAATGAGGTAGGTATTTTCATTTTTCCCAGTTTACACATGGGGAAATGGAAATGCAAAATCATGAGAAACATGTCCAAAGCAGGTCACACACTGGAAAGTGGGAGAGGCAAGATCGGAGTCTGGGCAGACCGGCTGTCAATCACTATGCTGTTCTAGAAAAAGCAGCATTGTGTTCTGTTAACAATTACTTCTGTAATTTGAAAGACAGCAGCTGATTTTTAATGAGGGAATATAGGCATCGCACCAAGTGATTTTTATTATTTCATTTACTATTAACAAAATCCAGCAGAATAGGAACTGTTCTGACCATTTTACAGATGAGAAAAACAAAGTGAGAGAAGATAAAGAATGAACTTGAGGCCACATAAGCAGGAAATTTGGAGCCAAGGTTTGAGATCAGGCATTTTAATTCCCAAACCTGAGGGTCTTATGGCCACACTTGACAACTGGGTGACACCAGGCACTCATGGGCTGTGCGGTCCAGTTATCTCAGGTGAGACAAGCATTGAGAAGGAGGTCAGCTCCAGGGCCCTGGATGGTCTTGGGGAGAAGGGGACATAAGGCAGTACAGAAACAACTGTTTTTAACTCCTCAATTTTGCCCAGGGCTAACTCTGTCCATTTTCCAGCTCAGATATTGGGGGAGTAACTTTATTTACTACACCCTTATTTAATAGGCTAAACATTGAACTTTAAACTCAGAAAGGTTAAGGATCTTATATTCTGACATCCAACCCCATGCCACACATCAGTTCCCTGACAGGAACCTACTATCTCTCTAGCTGCATTCTCATTCATAGGAATTCACTGCCTCTCAAAGGCATAGTTGGCCAGATTATCTATCATGGCCACTATCATGGCCAGATTATTAAATTGAAATATCTCCCTGCAACTTCCATTTCTGGCTCTGCAGGAGCTAGACAATTGGGACCCTGTGTTCTGAGCTCATCTTATCATCGCATCTCATACCAGAGTCCCTTTACTCTGTGGACTCAACACTCACCAACTTTCCTTGGGACAACCAAAAAAGTCATGCACCCTGCTGCCACTATCCCTATTTGCTGATGACATGATTCTCTATTTAGAAGAGCCTAAAAATTCCACCAGAAAACTTCTGGAACTCATAAACGAATTCAGTAAAGTAGCAGGATATAAAATTAGTGTTCATAAATCTAATGCAGTTTTATTCGTAAGTGATGCATCCTCTGAGAGAGAAATTAGCAAAACTCCCCCATTTACAATAGCCTTAAAAAAAAAAACTTGGGAATCAATCTAACGAAAGAGGTGAAAGACCTCTACAATGAGAACTACAAAACATTAAAGAAAGAAATTAAAGAAAATCTGAGAAGATGGAAAGATCTCCCATGTTCTTGGATAGGCAGAATTAATATAGTCAAAATGCCTATACTACCAAAAGCACTATACAAATTCAATGCAATTCCAATTAAAATCCCAAAGATGAGAGCAAGCAATCATGAAATTCATTTGGAGGAATAAGAGATCCAGAATAGCTAAAGCAATTCTTAGCAAGAAGAGCGAAGCAGGGGGTATCACAAAATCAGACCTTCAACTATACTACAGAGCAATAGTAACAAAAACAACATGGAATTGGCACCAAAACAGACAGGTAGATCAATGGTACAGAATAGAGGACACAGAGACACACCCACATAAATACAGGTATCTCATACTTGACAAAGGAGCCAAAAACATACAATGGAGAAAAGACAGCCTCTTCAACAAATGGTTGAATGGGAAAATTGGAAATCCATATGCAGCAAAATGAAACTAAACCCATATCTCTCACCCTGTACAAAACTCAACTCAAAGTGGATCAAGGACCGAGGAATTAGACCAGAGACTCTGCACCTAATAGAAGATAAAATAGGTCCAAATCTTCATCACGTTGGCCTAGGACCAGATTTCCTTAACATGACTCCCAAAGCGCAAGAAATAAAAGCACGAATCAATGATTGGGATAGAGTCAAACTAAAAAGCTTTTTCTCAGCAAAGGAAACAATCAGCAATGTGAAAAGAGAACCTTCAGAGTGGGAGAAAATCTTTGCCACACACACTTCAGATAGAGCACTAATCTCCAGAATCTACCAAGTACTCAAAAATCTTTACACCACGAACACCAATAACCCAATCAATAAATGGGCCAAGGAAATGAACACTTTACAGAAGAAGATCTATAAGCAATCAACAGATATATGAAAAAATGTTCAACATCCCTAGTAATAAGAGAAATGTAAATCAAAACCACCTTAAGATTTCATCTTACCTCAATTAGAATGTCTTTTATTAAGAATACAGGCAACAACAGGTGTTGGCAAGGATGTGGGGAAAAGGGTACACTTATACATTGCTGGTGGGATTGCAAGTTAGTGCAGCCACTCTGGAAAGTGGTGTGGAGATTCCTTAGAAAACTTGGAATGGATCCACCATTTGACTCAGCTATCCCACTCCTTGGCCTATACTCAAAGGACTTAAAATTAGCATACTACAGTGATGCAGCCACATCAATGTTCACAGCTGCTCAATTCACAATAGCTAGATTGTGGAACCAACCTAGATGTCCTTCAATAGATGAATGGATAAAGAAACTGTGGTATATATACACAATGGAATATTACTCAGCCATAAAGAAGGATAAAATTATGGCATTTGCAGGTAAATGGATGATGTTGGAGACTGTCATGTTAAGTGAGATTAGCCAATCCCCAAATCCAAAGGTCGAATGATAAGTGAATAATGATGCATAATGTGGGGGGGAAGGTTGGCAAGAATGGAGGAAGGACAGATTGTATTGAGGGAAGGGAGGGGGGGGATTGGGGTGGGGGTAAGAATAATAACAGAATGAGACGGACATCATTGCACCGTGTACATGTATGAATGCACAGATGATGTGATTCTACTTTGTGTATAATCAGAGAAACAATAGCTGTACTCCGCTTGTGTACAATGAATCAAAATTTAAAAAATGGGATAAAAAATATCCCATTTCTCACATTTCAATCATTACACAAGGGAGAAATATACCCTATTTTGCTTAAATTCCTGTTATTTTGGTGTGTGTTATAGCAGTTGTATCTTAACTAATTTAATGAAAAAGGATGTTTTGAACCCGGTAAGGTTAGACACTTGCACACATTAAAAGAACTGTATGATGAGGAGGTTATAATTTAGTAGAATAAGCTCAGACATTGATGTTCACTAACTAGCTTGTTATGGATAGCAGTGACCTAAATCATGGCCTGACTCTTGTGGCTGTGTTTCCTCTGGGAGCAGCCTGTGCAAAGGTGCAGGTCACCATACCTAAATATGCAGGTCACCATACTATGGTAATGCCAGCCAGGGGTGGCTACAAGCGAATGTGCCCAGCTCTATCAGTCCAGGCCTGGAGTTTAGCACCTTCTCCCAAGGACAGTGAATTCTGAGTAAAATGAGGTGACCCTAATGTCTCACCAGTCCTGCGTCTTTCAGATTGCCTGCTTTGCTGAAACTTTCCCACAATTAACCTTTTGATGATGAAACTTATATAAGAAACTTGCTGAGCTAGCTTATAGTCAGTCAAGCCTCACAAGGGCTTGGCTACCCACCTGGCCCCATCTTTTTCTCCCTATGTGTGTCTGTTTGTCTTTTCTTCATCCCCCATGGATCCTGTGCTTTCAGTATCTCCCTTAATTAATGGCACGGCTGAGAGAGATAGAGGGTGGCAGCAATTGGCACATGAACAGGGACATGAGAGGCCCAGGCAGTTTGTCATGGCTGCATTATAATTGTTAGGCAGCTTATTAACCTCTGCATCCGTTATGATTCGGATACAAGGTGTTCCTCTAAAACTGAACATGCAGAAATATTCAGAGATGAAATGATTAGATTATGAGATCTGTGGCCTAATCTGTGGATTAAATCAGTAGGTTGATTAATAATTTGAAAGGACTTCTGTCCTGGGTGGTAACTGTAGGCAGGTGGGGCGTGGATGGAGGAGGTGGGTCACTAGGGGCTCACCCTGGAGAAGCTCATCTTCCCCGCAGCCCCTCCCCTTTTCTCTCGTTTTGCTTCCTGTCCTCCAGGAACAGGGAGGTATCCCTCTGCCATGCCCTTCTGCTGTGATGTCTGCCTTACCTTGGGCCCAGAGCAATGGAGCTGGTTGACCATGAACCGAACCCCTGAAACAGTGAATCAAAATAAAAATTCCCTCCAAGTTGTTCTTGTCAAGTATTTTTGTTACAGTGACAATAAGCTGAATAACACAGAATCTCAGTTCCTTTCTCACTTATAAAATAACAAAAACAACACATATAACAGTAGCAAGGTCTTCATTTTATGAACTTGTATCTTGCATTGGTGCCACAGATTGTTTAAGTGAAATAGAAGAGTTCTGGGTGAACATAACACACAGGTAAATTATTATTAAGCTTTGCTTTACATATATGAGTATTAAGCTTGATTTTTCCCATACTTATTTCTTGCTTACTTAAATGCTTTTAGGCATTGACCATTTCTGAGATTTTGCATCCACACCCCTCAAAAAATCAGGTCCAAAACTTAGGGCATAATAGAAAATTAATGAGTACACATGAAAGGCATAGCTGACTTTCAAGTGAGTACCTCTGTTCACAGAATATTTTTATTTTGGTTTGAATTCATAAAGTAGTTTGACCCCAGAGATTTGTCAGGTGACTTATAAATATTTATAGTAGAAAACCAAACTACAGTGGATCTCTCTAAGGACATGTAGCTGTGGTCCTCAGCAATCCACTCATTTATTCAAATACATGACTGATATTGTTTGCAAACTCTACTGTCTGCTTGAGAATGGTGGAAAAACCGAGTAATATCTTTTCAGTCATTATGACAAGTTTTTACCTGGTGGGCCCTGTGAAAAGGCTTCTGGTATATTCCTTTTGGGTAGGCAGGGCCAGGTTTTGAGGACTGAAGCCTGTGTCTCCCCATCCCTATTTTCATAGTAGACCTGTCCATGTCCTCTCAAATCCTCTACGTGCTTCCATGGGTGCCGGGTCAGGTGAGTAGTCTGCTATGGGACTGCTAAGGTGTAAATCTGGAGCAACATGGGAATTTGCTTTTCTAACCAATTCTCAGATGATTCCAGAGTCTTTAAAACTTGAATACCAGAATTTTCTATTTAAATGGCTGTTTTAATAAAGGAGACACTGTGTCCAAATATGTGCCAAAATTTTTCAAATACTCTATTTCAAAAAGTAAAAATTTAAAACAATCACCTTACCTATTCTCCTTGCTAATTAAGGGACTGACCCCTAATCAAGCATTAAATCAATGACAAAAAATTGAGGGTGGCTCTCTCCTAAATGAAAATAAACACAGTTCTGATTTCCAAAATCAGATCGTGATTTATTTGGAATCGTGAGTGACTCCAAAGTAAAACAGAGATGAACACTAGCCTTAAAAAAAAAAAATTAAGAATATTTTTGTGTTATATGCATAACGCAATATTTACTGTTTTAACACGTTTAAGTGTACAGTTCAGTGAAGTATATTCACACCCTTGTGCTGTCCTCACCACCATTCATTTCCAGAATTTGTTTCTCATCCCAAACAGAAACTCCATACCTATTAAACAACAACTCTTGCTCCTCCCTCCATCTGTATGTGGTAGGTAAACTGTTCCACTTTTTGCCTTTATAAATCTGCCTGTTCTAGGAATCCCAAGTAAGTAAAGTAATTCTGCATTTGTATTATTGTGTTTGGTTGATTTCATTTAGCATTAATGTTTTCAAGATTCATCCAAGTTGCATCCCCTGTCAGAATTCCACTCCTTTTTAAAGTTAAGTAATATTTTATTTTGTATATATCAATTGGTTTTACCTTGTGGCCATTTTTAATAATAATGCTAAGAGCTGGGTGTACAAGTTCTCAATTTGTTGTCACAACGGCAGTTTTGCCCTCCCATCCGGAGCGGCACGTGTGTTTCTCCTGGGGCGGAGCAGCACACTGGGACCAGCCTGTGGAGTTTCTCTTGGAGCCCTGTGTGGAATTTTGGATGCTTCACTGGTGCCTCGACACAACAGCTGGTCCCTGGCACAGCTGTGAGAATGTTCACTGTGTACTGCCATCTCCTCACGTTGCAAGGAAAGGACCTTAAGGGATAGAGAGAGCACAAGGGTGACATTGGGATGTATGTATAGCACGAGTTTGTGCAAATGCATTTGTCTGTTCCTGGATCCAACATGTCACACCCGATGTTCCTAGACCCGATCTGGGTGGGGGGCAGGATTCTCAATTTGCTGAATAGAGAGTCAGAGGTTGGACTTGGAGCTGGAGGTCATGGCCTTCCATGCCCCAGAGCTGTAAGTGCTGTGCATGTGTTCGGCTGATAATCCTCCGTCTCTCACTGTTGGCTCCTTCTTGTAGGAGTAGAAGCTGATGACTTTGAAGCTGTGTTACAGAGAAGAATGCCTAAAGAATGTGGCCATTACTACAACTTCTGACAAATGCCATCATGGGGATTCTCACTTAGGTCATTTAGCTCCAAAGACACGGCTCCCAGGCCTGCGGACTTCATCCTCACTGCCAGTGAAGTTTAGAGTCAGTGTCAACACAGAAACCGCTGCATGGCCTTAGAGCCTCTTACGCTGATCCTGCAGTCGGGAGATCAGATTCCAGGATGATGGGATTTTGACTGTCTCTAAATTTCAGACAAAGTCAGATGAGGACAGCACAGGCAGGTGTTCTCCTCGTCCTTGGTTTGGGGCCTTGTCCCTTTGAGTTTTAATCATTGAGTACAGATCCAGATCCTTTTAGGTGGTGTGGTTTTAAACTTTCTGTTTTTGTTGCTTTCTAGATGTACAGAAAGACTTATATAGACACACTAAAAAAATAAAAAAATAAAAAAATAAAAGACATTGAACTGTGTGAGGGAAACACCCAGGATTTACATTTAAAGTTTTGATTCACTGCAGAAATAAGGTCATGGTATAGAGCAGCTCCAAACCCTCTGACTGGGGTCCAGTGCCCTCCCTTTGACTCTGTTTATTGGGTTTCTAAAAAAAAAAAAAAAAAATGAACTGCTTCTATGTCTTCTGCTTTTTTTTTTTTTTTTATTGAAAAAAATAATGCAAGCTCATTGCTTTAGCCTAGGAAACAGAGACTGGAGGAAAGCTTACATGCTGCTGCTTAATTGGGAGGAACGATGCCAAGGCGGCCAGAGTGAGGGAAGAGGCTGCTTCTTCAGGCTACAGGCCCTTAGCTACTGCTTCACAGATGCCTGGACCTCGTTGCTGGGTCCAGGGCGTGGCTCCAGGTAAGACAGGCAGAAACACCTTAACTGGAGCAGTCCATCAGGGGATGAATGAAGAAGAAATTTGCTGGCTCTTTCCCATCTCCTGTCTTCCCATAGCTGAGTTTCACCCCACACGGTATTACTGTCTCTGTTCCTTCAGGTGGCATCACTTAACCCCTTAGTGGCTTCCAGAGAAGTCGGACCCCACAGATGGCACTTTATCTGAAGTTGTGGGAAGAGCTAGAGACTGGCCACTTGCCTGGCCCTGTGGGACCAGTTTGTCACAGTGGCAGCAGATGGGGAGAGCAAGCAGCAGAGGTCTGGGGGAAAGTTGAAGCTAGAGAGACTGAGGCAGCCCACAAGCTGGGTTTGAAACGGACGTGGTAAAAATTCAAGCACAAGTCTACAATAAGTACATTTCCCTTCTGCTCATTTTTAGTATATTCACAGATTGCCAAGCATCAGCATTATATAGTTTCAGAACATACTCCTAATTCCAAAAAGGAACCCTGTACTCATAAAAGAGCCCCTCCCCATTCCTCCTCCCTGCTCGTGATCCCCATAAACCCATCTTCTACTCTGTGCTTCTGTGGATTCGCACATTTGCCTGTGCTGGACGCTGCATGGATGTGGCGTCTGTGATGTGACTTCTTGTGCCTGGCTTCTTTCACTTCGTATCATGTTTTCAAAATTCGCCCATGGATCAGTACTCCATTCCTCTATTTCATCTTTTTAAAAAATTTTTTCACATTTTATTTACATTTTAAGACTAACTTTAATCTCAGAATCACGTATTCATTCACGTATTTCCTTTTTGTTCACTTCACTTAAACTTAAATGCATGGTTTATAAAACAAAGACTGTAAACAAATATTCACCATGTCTGTCACATGTAACACACAGGAACAGCTTTTAACAGAAATCCATCGACCACCCCCAACATTTTTTATTATAAATACAGGCATCAAAACAATCCTCAACATATTTTTGATACTACTAGTAATCAGCACCCACACTGCTTCAGAAATTACCACAATTTGTGACAATATTCATTGTTCCTGCTACTTAAAACAATTTCAACTGCAGCTCTTTCACTAAGCAAGATGGATGAAGCATGCTGTTTCTGTTTTTCTTTCTTGAGATTTTACTTTTCAGAAACACACGCGTTTCCACTGCCATATGACACTTCTTGCCATGCCTTCCTCTTGTAAACCTGAATTCTATTTCGAGGACTCCAGGTTCATGTTTAAATGACAGTGCCTTAACAAGAGAAAGAAAAATTGGGCTGCGTTATTTCTCCTGTTACCTGAAAACATAATGGGTGTGCACATATTAAATATATCCTTACAAATGTGCGGGTCGTGATTACCAGCTGGAATTCTTTTACTTAATGTGTGGGTATTTTGCATTGTGATATTTAATCAAGACATTAATATGCATAGAAGGTTGTTGATTTAGGACAAGTTTGAGATTCGCTAAAATTAATTGTTGTATGTTTGTCCTTCTGGTGGCTGGGGAAGCTTCATATTTTCTTTGGACGTCTTAGCTCTTGAAGTTCAGCTTCAATGCTATGTGAACGCTGCCATTTTGCTGACACGGGTGTGCTCCTTGGCATCCACCATTCCACTGGAATTATTTAGTCCATTCATATTAATTTTTGTTACAAATCTAACTGATGGAGGAGCTTCTGGGTATTTAGGTCCACATTCTTTCAGGCTATATATTCTGTTTTCATAATTTGTCCTCGGTGGCCCAGTAATCATGCCTATCCACCTTGTAAGTGTCACATCTCCATCATCTTTAAGTCCCCAGCTAACCGTGCCATCACGTACTCCTTTTTGTCCTTTTTCAAGTTCTTCCAAAAAGCAAAAATTACGAGGAACTGTAACTCCTGTGGAGACCGTCATCTTCTCCTGCAGCCTGATGCAGCCACCCGCATGTGTGGGACGTAGTTATTTCATTTTCTTGTTATGAAATTTTAAAATGTGTTCAAAGGAGGCTGCGTCTGGCTCCCACTCTCACAGCCATTGCAGTACATTGAGCTCCTTAGAGGCAGCCCTGGGGCAAGTGAGAGCTGGACGGGCCCTGGGTGACTCTGTGCCTCGCTGGGAAAAACAACTAAATGTAGGCAAAGGAGATCCTAAGAAGCCGAGAGGCAAAATGTCATCATATGCATTCTTTGTGCAAACTTGCCAGGAGGAGCACAAGGAGAAGCACCAAGATGCTTCAGTCACCCTCCCAGAGTTGCTAAGGTTAGTTCTCAGAAAGGTGGAAGACCATGTCTGCTAAAGAGAAAAGAAAATTTGAAGACATGGCAAAGTTGCTGATGACATGATTCTCTAACTAGAAGATCCTAAGAATTCCACCAGAAAACTTCTGGATCTCATTAA
>JAJEJO010000219.1:413382-470945 GCA_020662805.1 Glaucomys volans
CTGGAGTTGGGGTGCTGGCTGAGGATGAGGCACAGTGCTGAGTGGGAAGGAGAATCAGAGTCCCAGAAGAATACTTAATTGGCTTCAATCTTCTAAAAGCCCATGCCCATTTCTGATGGATATAAAAATATGCTCTGTTATAAATATGAGAATATTTTAAAACTTTTTTTTCCTAAGGTCTGTTTTTTTTTTTACAAAAATTATATGTATATAAGGTGTACAAGATGGTATAAGATCCATTACATAAAATATTACGGTTACTATAGTGTAACAGATGAACACATCCATCAGGTTAAAACATTGAAACAGGCTTCAATAAGTAGGGCACCATAAAAAAAACCATGCCTGAAAGGATCGCAGATGTGCAGGATGGAGAGTCTAACTTCTGCAAATCCCACCGTGAGAGATGATTCCATTGGGATTTATTTTCTGTAGTATGGATTATGTAAGAAATCAGTTATTTTTCATTCCACTTTATTAATAAAAAGTGATTATTCGTAAAGCTGAGACCCCCTCCCCACTGGAGGTGCTTAATATCAAGAACAGCATCTGAGGCTGTGTCCAAGTAAAGCTGGAAAGTCTGGGTGGTTGGTCTGCGGAGGTCCTCTCAGTGTTGAGCAGCAACTGGGAACTTAGGGACCTCAGGGACAGTCTTGAGCATCAGGGACAGGAGGGCACAGCCTGACGGAACATCTCAGGCCTGTCTGGTTTGTCTGTGGTTGAACAGATTCAGCGCTCAAGTTGCCAGGGAGTTTAGTGACTGAGCAGGGCCTGCTCGTTGCCCCTGTCCTGGTGACTTCTTGTGGGCAAGTGCTGGCCAGGTGAAAAGCCAAGACCTAGCAGCAGGGTTGGCCCCCATGGCGGGGTGACCATTCCTCTTTAAACACCCGGAATCGTATCAGAAAGAGTCAGACCTAGTCCTCAGAATACGTGTGTGTGTTGGGGGTGAGGGTCAGGGGGGCTGCACCCTGTTTCTTCTCATTTCTAGAATACAGCAAAGAAGCCAGTCCACATCTTGGAAGGAGGTGGCAGGCTCAGAGCTCAGTGGTGGCATTCCTGTCAAGTCCTGGTAGCGGCAGTCGGTGAGGCCAGTCTGGGGGCAAGGAGACCAGTTTGGGTGTGCCTGCCAGCTCCTAACCATTGGTACCAAGTTGCTGAATTAAAAGGGTGGCAGAGGGGATGGAAAAGAGGGATCACTGGAGACATGCTGGAGACAAAGTGTGGGAGGTAACCACGGCTTGGACAGAGACAAGTCCGCTTTCAGCCCTGAGGGCATGGTAGCTGATAATGCCTTTAAAAGAAACTGGGAAGTCAGTTCTCACAAACCCTATGAGACAGTCCTCAAAAATAGATCTGGTTTCAAATTCTAGTCTGATTATAACTGACTTTGTAGGCGCTACTGGACATACAAGTCACCCCAGGGAGTCTGATTTTTCTGTTTTTTTTTTTTTTTTAATTTGTAAAATCTGGGATAGTGATGACTATTTCATAGTTATTTATTATAAAGAATAAATGAAACTGGAAAACCTCCTGAAGCGTTTGCAACAAGCCGGCAGTCAGTACTCCATCAACGGCAGCAGCTGGATGGAGTGAGGTTAGTGCCATTTCCGAGGTCGTAGCAGAAGCTGGGCCTGCAGAGGGGACAGTGCTAGTTAAATGTCTCAGGGAGGTGCTGGAGTACGTGCTGGTGTCTCCTGGGATCTCTGACGCACAGAATTGAGTCAGTTTGTAAAATGTTTCTTATTTCTTTTTCAGAGTTAGATACAAAAAACAAGCATGAATACTGCTGATAATCTCTTTCATACATAAGGTTGAAATCATGGTCTTCCTCTTATTACCATCTTACTAGCTGAGATTTTTAAAGAGGAGGTTAGGAAACAACGACATTTATCATTTACTTCACATGAAAAGTTTGACAATGTTATTAAGGACCCAGGCTCTTTCCAACTTCCTCCTTCCCTGTCCTTCTTGGGTTTTTGGTCTTATATTTGTTGCCTCAGGGTTGCGTGATCATTGCCACAAATAAGGCATCACATCTACATTAAGACAGAAAGATAAGAGAAAGCTGCAGCACCATTGGGTTCTCTGCTGTCTACCCCTTTTAGTCAGAAAAGCAGTTTTACAGAAGATGCAGCTGAGTTTAATTGGCCAGAATGAGGTCACATGGCCATGCCCCAGGATTTAAAAAGCCTGGGAAAGGCAGTAACTGCCAAAGGGGAACAAGATGGCGTGATGATGGCTTTCTACCCTAGAGGGAGATTTTTAAGCAGTGGTGATTCTGATAACTTAGGTCACTGCCTCAATCCAAATTCTATCACTCAACTGTAGATCAGTGAGGATCTTCACAGATGAGTTAGGCGTTTGGTCTGTGTTGTAGGGGACAGGAGGATTGAAAGACCCTTTGAGAAGTCGAGCTATTTTTACCTTTTTGGTCTCCCAGGGCTTACAGGAGGTTTAATTCCCTTTTTATCCCTCTTCCTTTTCCTTTTTAAAAATTTCAATAAATAAGTAGAGGATCTCTCTAACCGATAATAGCTAAAAATATTGTACTTCAAGATTAAACTTTGCTGCTTTTGAAATTTGTCTATGAGTTTGGGAGTAGGCTCAACTGCACAGGAAGTGGAAACTACAGGAAGGAGGGCAAAGAAGCTCTTTCCATCTGGTGCAGGAAGGAGCCCCGAGCCAGGCTCCTTCTTGTGAAGAAAAACTTTTTCTTTTGGTATTGGAGATTGAACTCAGGGGCACTCAACCACGAGGCTCCTAGCATCTATTCTGCCATCCATATCCCTAGCCCCATTTTATATTTTTTTTAGAGACAGGGTTTCACTGAGTTGCATAGCACCTCACTTTTGCTGAGGGTGGCTTTGAACTTGTGATCCTCCTGCCTCAACTTCCCGAGTAGCTGGGATCACAGGCATGTACCACTAAGCCCAGAAAGGACAACTTTTTAAATCCTTCGTGATTGGGATGAAGATAACTTAGGCATTCATGTATATTTACAGTAGTTTGATCAATTTCTTGTTATAAAATGAATTAGAAAAATTACATATGTGATGTGGGATTCAGTGACAAAACAAGTGGTTATAAACACCTCTGTAACAGTAAAAATGGCCTCAATTAGTGAAATTAATTACAAAATAGTTCTTAAAGAAGAGGCAATAAAAAAAATCTAAAAAAAAATCTGAAGATGGACGGTGATAATTGTAAAACAATGTGAAAGTTCTTAATGTCTCTGAACTATAATTTAAAAGTGGTAAATTTTTTTATGTCCATTTTGCCCCAGTTAAAAAAAAACTGAAGATATCTTTGTTGAGGGACCTGCTTAAATGAATGGTAAAATAATTTGTAAAGAGAAGAACAAATAATAGCACATAGTAGGTGTTTTCTCTTCATGACACACACTGGGTACGTATCTTGGCCACAGTGTTCTCTGGAAAGGTGGACCTATATATACATGATATTTCATTTACTTAGCATGTCTCAGATACTTCAGGTCCACCAGGTCTGAAGCTGAATTCAATGTCTTCAGTTAATCTGTGGATACCTGGTCCTTCCCTGACCTTCCCTGTTTTGGGTAAGGGCATTAACATGCACTCAACCGCTCAAATCAGAAACTCAGATGCCATTCTTTATTCCACTTTTCCTTTACTCTCCACTCCAAATCGGTTATCAGTCAGCTTAATTCTATTCCCTCAATTTTGCTTAACCTGTCCATTTTTCTCTACCCCATTTTTCTTTACTCTGTGGTAAATAAGGAATCAGGATCTCTCACCTATGAAACAGGCTCCTAGCATCTATTCTGTCATCCACCAATCTTCAATATGGTGGGTCTTTTCAAGGTGCAAAGAAACAATTATCTTAAGGTCAATGATCTACTGGCCTTTTTAGATATATAATCAAGTTGCTTAGCAAATTGATTTTACAAAGGCCATCAGCCATAAATTTGGAAAGATAGAATTTCTGCAAGTGTCCCAGATATCTTACTCTTCCATATAATAGTCAGTACTCTCCTCAACAAGCAGTGTTGACAATAAAAAACAAAAGAATTGGGGGGTTAGGTCCTCAGGGCAATGGTAAAGGCTTTCTTACATTAGTGCCATCTGTCCAAGGCTGTTTTTATCAATGTACTCATCAGCTAATAGCATTGATTCATCACCTATAAATGTTAGGGGTAGAGAAATGGGACAAAGCCTCTGCCTGCGAGAAGCACAGAGCCTTGGGCTGGTACAGAAAAACAGATGGCTGCTATTACAGAATGTGTGCTAAGAACTGGGCAAGGGGTCTGGACTCACTGGTCAGGGGCATCCCTCATAATCTGGAAGGATCAAGGAAAGATTTCCAGGGCTAGAAAGTAAAGAATTTGAATCTGAAAGTAAAGAATCTGAATTTGAGACCTGTTCTCTACATATCTGGTCCTAATTCTGTTGTTGTTATTACTCCCCCACCCAACCCCACCCTTCCCTTCCCTCTATGCAATCTATCCTTCCTCCATTCTTGCTTCCCTTCCACCCTGCATTATGCATCATCATTTACTTATCAGAGAGATCATTTGGCCTTTGGATTTTTGGGATTGGCTAATCTCACTTAGCATGACAGTCTCCAACATCATCCATTTACCTGCAAATGCCATAATTTTATTCTTCTTTATGGCTGAGTAATATTCCATTGTGTATATATACCACAGATTCTTTATCCATTCATCTATTGTGCACAGATGGTGTGACTCTACTTTGTGTACAACCAGAGAAACAACAGCTGTACTCCATTTGTGTACAATGAATCAAAATAAATAAATTTTTAAAAAAAGAAAAAAAAACCCCAAAACATATCTGGTTCTTTTCCAATTTTAGCTAAGAATGTAATTGATGTGGCAAGTGCTAGATTAAAAATCTCTTAAGTTGTATTTCCCTAGCTACCAATCAGGCTGAGCATCCTTTCATGTTTGCTGACCCTGTGCATTTTTTTTTTTTTTTTTTTTTTTGGTCCCTGTTGTCCTACTATTTGCGGAAAACTCTCAGTACTTAAAAGGCAACTCTGGGGCAGAAAGGGAACTTGTCTTTGCCCTTTGAAGGACTGATTTCCCCAAATCCTATATACATCTGTGCACAAAAATAAGGACCAGGATGTTTTCCTAAAAGCCCCCTTTGCTTCCTTCCAGGCTCTGCCTTCTGATTATCCGGCTTCCTCTTCTGGCGTGGTGGTCACTAGGGGAGGTCAGCAGGACGTGATGGAATCAGTACATGCAGACACATTCTCTTTCTTGACTGTGTTTTGTTTTTTTCCTGTCAAAAGGGAGAAAATCTACACAGATGGACTGAGGGAGTTATGTGTAGGCTTGCAAATGTGAGAACTGTCTGATAAAAGCAAAGTATTTGTGCAAATCTTAAAAGAATGAGGTCCAATATCATATCTTGTTTGAGAGAAGTGTCTATAGATAAACTACTACATGGATCTGAGACGGACTCTCATTCACGTAATTAGAAAAAGCATCGCTTCGACCTCAGAGGTCAGTCTTGTCCCAATCAACTCTGAGGACCCCACCTTCCTGTTGGCTGGCCTGCTGGCAGTCAGGACTCTTCAACAGTGTCTTGTGTCTTCAGCAAGGGGTGGCCAGAGGACAGAGTTGAAGCTGCCTGAAATGTAGGGAAGGGAACATCCAGGACTTGAAACCAGAGGTTGCTGGCTAGGAGTTCTGGTGCTGTTGCCTCTCGCTCTTTCGTGAAGCCATCTTCATCTCCTGGGCCTTGGTTTTCTCAAATGCAACGTGGGAGATATTTCCTAGATCACTGAGTTATTGTAAGCATGAAATACCACATAGAAAGTTGCTGTACAGATGTTAGGTATGTATTCTTTTTCATTCTTCTTTCTTTGCCTTACTACATCACATACACTACCAGGCAAAGGGCCTTGAATATTAAGTTGGTGCTTAATACTTGCACATTGCTTGATCAACTAGAGGAGTGGATCCTCGAGAGAACCCCTTTAGGACCACTTTAGATCCCTGAATCTGTGACTAGCAATATCTGCTTCACCTGACTGGTTAGCATGTTAGAATTGCAAACTCCCAGGTCTACAATCAGAATCTCTGCCAGTAAGCATACTCTGCTAGAATATTTTAGATTAGTAATGCTATTTTGTGAATTGAAAAAAATAGACATGATTATTAGAAAACACAGAAAAGTATTTCTATGCATAGACATTCTAGTGGAAGAAAAACCGTAGAGCAATGAAAAATTATACTGAATGTCTCAAAAATTACAAGTATTGTGACAAACTGGGTATAGATAACAACAAATCTTATATTGGGGGCTAGAGTTGTAACTCAGAGGTAGGAGTGCTTGCCTAGCATGTGTGAGGCACTGGGTTCAATCCTCAGCACCACATATAAATAAACAAATAAAGCTATTGTGTCCATCTACAACTAAGAAAAATGAATTTAAAAAATCTTATTTTGAGCACAGCCATATCTCATTCTTTAGTGCCTTCCTGTGTGATATTACTTTGCAAATTTTTGTTTATTTTAGTGAAGAACACATTTGATATGTTTATCCTGTTGAATAACATATGGCTTGAATGTTTCTAACCTCTGTTAACTTTTAATTTGATCCAATTATCTGCTACAGAGCTGCTTTTTAAATGCCATCTCTGGTTTAACTCACAGATTCCACCACCTGTTAGCTCTACAACACTATATAGGTCGGAACATCTTTTATCAACTTTAGAAGCAGCTGCATCACCTTTGGGTGCTTGCTCTACTGGCTGGATACTGTTGTCAAGAATACGAGAAATTTTCTTCTCACCTTTGCTTCTCTTACTGCATGTTCTATCAGATTCTTTCCTACCATGTGTCATAAGTGGCACAAATGTGACACAGAGTCCTGAAGGTATAGACCCTTACTGCTTTTCCTTTGGCGAATATCATGAATTCCACTGAATGTTCAGTATTGTTCTTGATATTTTATGCACGAGTGTGGGGCAAGGAAGGGGACAAGGAAGAATTTGTACATCGGCACAATATTCTTCTTCCAACAAATTCATCTCTGCCTTCATTCTTTTCAAGGATGGACCTACTCTTTGCCAAGTAAGTGAACAGCTTTATGCATTCCTAACTGAATAAATCGCCAGCCCTCACAAGTTAATTCTAGTTCATACAGTTCATATAGATCAGACTTGGGATATAAGGAAGTTTTATGGAATATTTACAATGTCAAAAGAACACAACAGAATTGGTCTGAACCTTTTTAGATCATCTAGGTGCTAATGTGCAATTTAATTCTGAGATCAAGTTCAAACACACACACCAAGTTCACTTAGAACATGCCTGTAACTCTGCCAGGATATCAAATTCTTAATTTTCAGTAATATTCAAATATAAAATACGTAGTACCTAAGTCATGTTTATAGGACTGTAAATACATGCTATTCAGAACTTTTAATACTGTTCTCCCAACTTTTAATTTGATCCAATTATCTGCTTATGATAGTTATGGAAATGGATTCATCCGACCCACTCTGCTACCTTGTATTTTTATGGTATTTCTGGCATTTTCATGACCAATGGGTGATGGTGCAGAATAATGCTAGCCAATATATAACATGAGAAAACACAAGATTTAGTCAGATCTGGAAATCCAATACAGGCATTTCAACTTTTTGGCTATGTGATCTTGGGCAAATCATTTAATGGCAGGAAAATTTTCACAGGGATGTTGTAAGAATTCAGTGAGACGCTGATGGAGAAGTTCCTTGTAAAGCAAGTATCTCATATTCTGTACTGCAAATCACGTTGGCATCAGAGAGGGCCTCGAGGTGAGAAAGATGTACTAAGTTCCATTGAGGAAAGGACGTGATAGAACCTCCGGCATAATTAACCTCTGTACAGAGGCTTTGTTTGGACTCACTATAATTTTCAATGTGTTTGAGACATTAATAGGAATTTAAATCATTTTATCGTAGTTTTTCCAGTTAGTAAGAACTAACATACAAAGCAGTTACTACCTGCCAGGCACTGTACTGAGCACTTCAATAAGTCATTTCCTCACTTACAGATGAGGAAGCCAGAGGCATGAATTAGGGAAGGATTCACAAGCATTCGGGACCACAGACAGAATTCCATCCATATTTACAGTGACTACTGATGAATGCAGTGTTCGGTATGTCGGCTCTTTTCTCCTCTTGTAAATCAGATCCCTAGAGAGACTATTCCAGAAGATTGAAGTTCTTTTCAGTAGCTCTGGGTGAGAGAGAAGTGCTGGACACAGGTAATTCTCAAACCTGGAACAATCAAACGCAGTCTGATGAACAGTTAGACACAGGGGCAGCCACCTACCGAGTTGGAAAGACCAGGCTACACAACTTTCCACAGCAGGGGACGGCTGCAAATGGCACTCAGTGCCTGGGGAGCTTGCTTGCCACGACTCTTGAGAAATAGTTACTGCATGAAAAGGGCATGTAGAACAGTTTCCAGATTTCCCAACCACGCAGGCTTCACCCCAGCTTTGGCTGAGGCCCTCAAAACGTGTGGTTTGGATTCAAATCTGGAATCAATACTCTCTCTAGCACCCTGTGCTTCCCCGGCTTACTTCAGAAGCCTGTTTTGTGTCCTCTTGCTTTAGGATTTGCTAGGAGAGTGTTTAAGTTGATATATGCGCTGAAACTTGGAGGTAATAACTGTGCATTATTTACATGGGGGTCTCTAGTATCTTAGTCTCCACAGGAGTGACAGACTCAGGAATTCAAAGGCACCATGACAGCTCCCTGGGAGGTGGTTTTATGCCACCCAGGCAGCCTGCACCTAGGATGGCTTCAAAAGGAGCACGGTGGCGGCTGGAAGTTCTGGTGGCAGCAAGTTGATTCAACTTCCCATGGTGCCTAACCTCCCAGAGTGTGCTTAAGCAGTGGGGGCCATAGCAACATATTAATTTATTTGGGGCACAATGGTCAAAAAAACTTCAAGTGAAAAGAAAACCATGCAGGAGGGAGATTTACTGCAACTTTGAGTTTTCCTTAAAAATAGGAGCCCTCTTAAAACCCCGGGTGAGGAACTAATCCAATTACTGAAGGCATTAAGCAATGAATCTTATTTTGCAAAATTATTTGAAAGGCTCTGGATAAAAGAAATAGTGGAGCAGTGTAACTGCCTTCTGCCACGTGGCTTCTTCGGGCATATTTTTCATTTCTATTTTTTCAGCAGATCTCTCACCACCAGTGCCACCAAAAAAAAAAAAAAAAAAAAGTCCACAGAAGACAGTAATATACCACAAAAGAAACACACCAACTTTATTAATAACCAATTTCTTTTTATTAGAGCTGATACAGTTGTGAAAACTGTACGTTATACATTTTGGTTTCAAGGATTATAAATAAAGGAACTCGCAGGTAGGGAGTTCTTTTTCACAGCAAGAAACTTTAAATAAACAAAGTCATGTTTTATTAAGTACATTGGCAGACTTCATGTGCTGTCCAAAATGTAGAGTACAGTATAACAACCCATTAGAAAGAACCTTCATGTAAAATACAGCTGGGCACATTTTAGAAAAATACCAACAATTTGAGCTTTGTTTTAAAAAAGCTTATAAATCATACATATATTTATAAATGGAACAAACATGCTCACTTTATAAACATATCCTTTAGTTATCTATTACCCATTATCTCCAAAGCATTACACGTTTTAAATAAACACTTAATAAGATTAAATATTTTATTTTCTTAAAAAAATCAGCTTTCCCAGCATAAGGAGCTACAGGGTTAGGAAGGAGCAGTGAGAGTGCTGAGACCGACACAGGAACTTAAATGTTTGTTCTTGGGTAAAAACGTACTTTCCTAAATTGAAAAGTCAAAGCAAAATGTAAAAAATAAATATACAAGTTGTAATTTTTCATTTGCTCTCTTTCTGCCTTCTTCTTTATTCCATATTGGTCACACCCAGGATTCTCAACATATTGTACTTCTGCAAAAAACACCACTGGGTTACTACCCTGCAGGTGACAAAGCATGCAGCCCACACCTGTGCTAACGTGGGAACTACGTGAACTGTCTCTTCTGCACTGAGAAGGTAGCTAGTAAGGTAAAAAGAATCTCATTAAACCATGCAAATCATGAAAGTCTTTACGAAGTGCTCCCCCTCCAAAACGTAATGTCTTAAAGAGATTTAACATACCTTTCCTCCCCTGATTTCTTTTTTAGTAATTACTTTTATAAAGACTATGTAGATTCTCTAAGCATGCTTCTGAGTAATAAAGGATAAATTATAAAACAGCAAAAAAAAATCAGAGTATGTCAGAGTAACAAAGGACTGCAAAAGACAAATATTTAAAATAAAAATGTCTTAACTCTTTAAAATTTGAAATGAAATTACAAAAAGACTTTTGAAAAACACAAAAGGCAGAAAATTGAGAAGCAGTGATTTTTAACAAGGTTTTATGCTCTACCTGAATGTATTCAACAAAAAATTAAGTTGGAAAAAAAAAAGAGAAGAGCAGTTATTAATAGCATCTTGCTTAACTTTCATGGGAATTAACATAGCCACTGACAAGATTTTATTTGGTTGTAAAGTACGTCAGCAATGAAACTGAATCCTTTAAACACTGATTACTGCAATCCATGCAACATTTTGACTATACTTCTTAGAATTCTGTTGTCTTTCAGCTCTTAAAATTTAGCACCTCCTAAGTGCATTTATAATTCATCTTAGTAATGTTAAAAATATTTAAATTATTTCTTTGGAAGGTATAATGCCTTCAGATTGCTAAATTTTAAAGATAAATAGCCTTTTATAGGTTTAAGAATAAATGACATAAAAAATGATGTATTGCTATCAAAATAAACACATTTTCCACTAGCATTTTGTTGTTTCTTTTCCTTGAGATGCAACATGTGCGTTTCGTCCAGCCAGGACCGCAGGTGGTAGGTGACTGTACATCATATTTAAATAAACAGCAAAAATGAGCAGAGTCGTGCACAAGCAAACGAAACGTTCTCTCCCAGAACATTCCAGGAGATGTTAAAGCAGCAGGTCATGGCATAAGACTGGTGAGTGATGCTGCTACCTATTTCTTCTAATGAGATAGGAGTGAACGTTGGAACCTCGTCCACAGCAACACAATCCTCCGACCGCATTCCTCGGGCAGTCGTTTCCCCAGCTCCCTACTAAAAACGTCAGATGGTAAAATAGTAAGGCAGCTGTTGACTTCCATCAAAAAAAAAAAAAAAAAAAAATGCAGCTCCATACATTTCCAGTTTAGTCACACTCTGCTAGGACAGATGGAGTAGCCAATGCCAAGAACTTCGCCGGATGGGGCTGCTTCAGCAGATTTTAAAAAAGAATGATTATTAAGTTTTGTTCTCCAACATGGCTGTGTGCTTCAGCTCCCAGAGGACCCCAAAGCCACAAAGCATTCCCAGGGGAACTGAACAGGTCCTCTGGCTGAATTTTCCAAGTGTCATCTCTCTCGCGATCCCATCCTAATTCCAAGCCTCCTTGCCTGTGTCTGAGTCTGACTGGGGTGTGCCATTTAAAGGGCTGACGACACCACGGCAGAGGACTGCGGGCTAACACCCACTAGTTGTCATGACTTCACTGAAGGGTCAAAACAGTTACAGCATTAAGTAACTATGTTGAATCACATTCAGGCACAGCCAAAATAAAGTGAAGGACAATATGTCATTGTTTTAAAAAAAAGTGCAAACTTGAATATGAGAATAGAATGTTATTTACTGTAATTCGGTAGAGAAATTAAGGCTATTCTTACCTTTCCTAATTCCAATCAAGTTAGAAAGTGAACAAAAAGAATGGCCAACCCGATATTCAACAGCATGACAAGGACAATCATGACTGAATTAGGGCCCTGGAAGTGAAACAGAATAAAACAAAACAAGCGTGATGTTTTCATGTTAATATGGATGCATTGCAAAAACATATTGCCCAAACCAACTACCCAAAATATAAGGAAACAAGCATGGCTGCAGTCACTAAGGCATGAATGAGGATGCAGCTCCAAAAGGTGTGAAATAAAAATAGCCAGGCTATGTTTAGATGGAGTTGTTGCTGAACTCTCACTTAAAAATGAATCCAGTCTTACTAATTAAAAAAAAAAAAAAGTAAATAGCAGATCATTAGAGGAAACAGAAGATGGGGAGGGAGGAAAGTACTAGGGACTGAACTGGAGCAAATTATATTCCATGTATTTATGTCAAAGCAATCCTAATGTTATGTATAGCTAATATGAACCAATAAAAAAAGAGAAAAAAAGTGAATCCAGTCCTGAATCAGGTTAAAAATGTTTTTGATAATAACCTGCTCTATTTACCTCAAGAGAGTGCTAACACTCTGGGCTGAGACAATCCACCAGATGGGGTCTGCAGGCTGGTGGGCATTGGAGATGCACTGGTGGTTAGATCCATTCTAACCACAAATGAGGAAGAATGTGTCCTCCTCAAGGCACTTAGAAAATGAGAGTAAAATCTGAGGACAGTGAAACCTCCAAGGAAAAATTCAGGAAAAACTCAAAATGAGATTCTTTAACTCCTGCTTTTTCCTGGTCCTCTTTTGGGATTCTACTTCTTCAGTAAGTAAAAACTGTAAATGGGAAGCAGAATACTTTCAAAAGTTATTCTTGCAGGTCTAACTTTTCATTTCTCTAATCACAACCACACCACGACAGAAATAAAGTTATATTTAACAATCTGCAGAATCCTATTTTGATGACAAGCATAGCAGATACCCTGAGGCCTCGAGACTTTAACTTGTTTAAACAAACGGGCCTCTCAGGGCCCATGTGCTCAGGACTGGCCCTCAGAGAGGCCATCTTCATTAGAAAGGCATAATTTTGGTGTTTACTATTAAAATAGTGTCTAATTCCTAAATAGCATGGAAGTGTTCCAAAATGGTCTTAAGAGGTAGATAAGACAGGTAACTTTACTGTTCCTATTTTACAGATGAGGAAACATTTCGACTATTTGGATATCAAGCAAGACCAGATTGAAACAATGTTGTCGAGGCCACTTCTGGTGGCAGAGTAAGGAAGACTGGACCGTCACTGGTGGAGTGCTTCTCAGGGCCCTGGGCTCGGGTCACAGGTCACTTCCTGAAGGAGCGCTCCTCCTGCCCTGGCCCACACCTCCCTGGTACAGCCCTGTTTTTCTCTGTGTTGTTGTCACATTTTATTGTCATCTGCTGTTGCACTGCATGTTCGGACCTGGACCCCAGGCTTCACTTTGTGCTCAGTGCCTGACCCATGGGGGCGCCCAATTCACTGGGGCAAGCAGTATTTAATGAGACCCAGCACCTTCCCAGGTGGTGTGGTTGAACACAACAGATTCAGCTGCTGATCAAAGAACACCTGAGTAATGAATAAAACGGGAGAGGAAGTAAAACAAGGTGCCCTTGACAGAGGGACTACCAAGGAGAAGAAAACCTCCCGTTCTTAAGCCCCAAGGTAAATGGGAGGAAAATAGGTTTTCATAATGCCAGGCAGAGGGCTAAACATTTCTAAGGAGATTATTTTTTATTTATTCTTCACATGAGATTATTAGTTCCATTTTACAGAGCTCCAAGAGGGTAAATGTCTTGCCCAAGGTTCCTCAGTCCATTTGAACAAATTACACAGGTAGACCTAAACCTCAACCCGCCTACTGGCAGCACCAGGCTCTTTTCTCTATATCCTTATTAAAGCCCCGGGCCTTGATTTAACAGCAATTTCCCATCAAGTTCTTTAATATCACATTTTCATCTATGTCCTGTAATTTCCATAGTATCAAACAAGCATCAAATCTTGCTAAGGACCAACTGCTCTTTTGGAAGAGTTAGATTCTAAATTCATAGGAGAGTCCTAACCTACACAACATTTCACAAAATTTCTCAGGGTTTAGAACACAGAAATAATGTAGGAAACTCCTACAACTCTGACAATAATCAAGATGATCTGCCAACATCACGACACAGTACAGAAGTTAAGGAAATGCCGTTACTGCTATATACTTTGCATTGATTTTGTTCATGAGTGGGATCATTTCAACTCTTTTGGGCCAATGTATTTAATTTGTAATTCTCAAAGATAACTTAGTGATAAGGAAGATGAGGGAAAGTATACTGGATCCAAGCAATACAATGTAGAGTTCAGCATCCTAAGTGGACCCAGGAAAAGTAGAATCAACAGAAAAGGTAACCTTTAGTAAAGCCAACTTTAAAAGTTTAAGGTAGGAGCTGCAGATGTGCATCAGTGATGGAGCACTTGCCTAACATGCATGAGGCCCAGATTTGATCCTTAGCACACCCCCAACCCAAAGTTATGATTGTTTGAATCTTTAATGTTCATTCTATAATTCCTTACAAGGTTCTGTGAATTTATCAATCCCTGTGAACTGGTTAGTATTTTGGGTTTGAATAATGTCAGGGGTGAATTTAGTTCCCGCCTTCAAGTTTGGGCCCACATCTCATTGTGCTGATCATCTGGATTCCATGAATAATGATCAAATGCCTTATCCAGAATAAAAGAATACATGCGTATGCATTTTTCAGAATACACACATATATATTTATCCTGCATAGATTCTAACAGACACACACAGGTATTTTATCCCATCAGTGCAGCTCCATTTATAAAACTATTTTTAAAGATGACTCAGTAAAGATGAGAGTAATCCAGTCATGAGAGGTTCAAACAACCACCAGGTGAAAAATGAAAATCTGGGACACTATGTTTAGATATCAAGCCGTGCCCTTGGTGTTTTTCAGATACCTAGGCAGGCCACGGGGTGAAAAGCTTTAAGGTGAAGTCTCATAAATATGGCTGTGTTGGTCAGTTGTAGCTTAAAATAGCAAAATGGAAAAAAAAAAGTCTTGCTTTTCAAGACCGACTGGGACAGGTGTAATGGAAGCTGCCGCAGCAGGCAAAGCGTAACTCCAGATTAAGAGAAAGAAGGCCCTTATAAAAGAGGAGGTCAAAATATGGAAAGAAATTGTAGCTTGGGACATGGAAATTTTTCATTAAGAGACAATCATTCGGAGCTGGTGTCGTGGCTCAGTGGTAGCGCCCTTGCCTAGCATGTGCGAGGCACTGGGTTCAATTTCGGCACCATGTAAAAATAAAAGATATTGTGTCCATCTACAACTAAAAATGTTTTTCTAAAGGAGAGAGACAATCATTCACATTTAAAATTGTGAGGAATTTTCTACTGGCATTAGGATTTATTTATGTCAAATCTAAACTTCCCTAACTAAAATCCTATGTAAAGAGCAAAGTTTAATTTAGTATTAATAGTGAAATTTGATTACATGAAAACACTTTTTGGTGAGATTCAAAATTGAGCTGCAGGGATGCTTTAAGCTTTGCATAAATTTAGAAGAAAGATCAGGTAATCTCAAAATCAACTTAGAAGCTGATCATAGTAATGGCTGAGAAAATGGCAGTCAGCTTTCAGGATAGGTGGAGATTGGAGGACTTTTCACTTGTCGCCCTGTAATAAGGCTCTAAAGACATTTCTTCTGGTTCTTACCAGAGTCGCCATGTTGCAAAACTCTATATGGATATCCACATCATGTAGGATGTGTGCTGCTGGACATGAGCCCACAGGTAACCATGCCCACATGCATCACAAGATTCCTAAGGTTGCAGAGCCGCCCCTCTCCTGCCTCATGCT
Source organism: Glaucomys volans (assembly GCA_020662805.1). Classification (NCBI taxonomy): domain Eukaryota; kingdom Metazoa; phylum Chordata; class Mammalia; order Rodentia; family Sciuridae; genus Glaucomys; species Glaucomys volans. Next base: position 429,025 of record JAJEJO010000219.1, read on the forward strand.
CAAGTTGCTAATTTGCTTTAAGTGTTAGTTTGTGTCCTAGAAGGTTTTCTGTATTTCTAGGAGATCAACATCCAGGGTGATTCTGAGGATGCATCCTACCCGTCAGAATATTTAGGAACTACTTACGCTTCAACTAGTAGTACACTGTTGAAATGAAACACAGTAATAGGCAATGCGTTCTGAGCACTCTGTGCTCAGCACTGTGCTAAGGACACTGTGCTAACTCTAACACTTTAATTCTTTAATGCTGAGATAGGGACATACGAGGAAACCAAGGTGCAAGAGTAGTTGCCCAGAGTTACACAGCTGGAAAGCAGCAGAGAGCTATGAACCCAGGGGTTTCAAATCCATGCTCTTAGTCACTAGTCAGTACTGACTCAGTCATGTAAGCTGGTTGACTATAAAATCCCAGATTCAGGTTGATCATCATTGTGATTTAGATATGAGGTGTTCTTCAAAAGCTCATATGAGGGACAATGCAAGAAAGTTCAGAGGTGAAATGACTGGGTTATAAGAGCTCTAACCTCATCAGTGTGTTAACCCACTTATCTGGATTAACTGAGTGGTACCTGTAGGCAGATGTGGAGTGGCTGGAGGTGGTGGATCACTAGGAGCATGCTTTGGGGTTGATATTTTGTCTCTGGTGAGCAGAGCTCTCTCTGCTTCCTATTGCCACGTCCTGAGCTGCTTTCCTCCTCTATGCCGTTCTGGCATGATGTTCTGTCTCACCTTGGGCTCAGAGCTGTAGAGCTGGTCATGTATGGACTGTGAGACCTTTGAAACTGTGAGTCCCAAACAAACTTTTCCTCCTCTAATCAGGTCTTTTGGTCACAGTGACCAAAGCTGACTAAAACAGTTATCCACCCTACAAATGGAGATTCTGACTCAAGCTGAATCTCTCAGTGCTTACAAAGAGGATTAATTAATTTGTTCTGGGTTTCCCTCAAATGTTGGCTTTAGTGTGAATGTTTCTATTAATTTTAAATTTATAAGCTTCCAACTTTACACAATGTCTTCATCTCAAAATTATATGTAATCTTCCATGGTTTAAAGGCCATTCACTGACTACCCTTGTAATGATGGTGTCAGTTCCCAACTCCTGGAGGAGATGGTTGTCAGGACCATGAAGGAAAGTTTTCTGTCATCATGAAGATGACATTTTCACAAAAAGGTGCTGAGTGACTTCCTGTTCTGTCACCCTCATACACAGGGGCAGCCGGAAGCCTGGGAGGCTGCAGAACTGCTAGGTCCCCTCTCCCTGGGGTGTAAACAGGAACCCTCCAGACTGACCTCTGTAGGTAGAGGATGCCTGGTCAAATCCAAGAACCATGATTCCTCACATAAGTAGAACAGATGCTTTTCCTAAGTAAGGAGGCTGTGAAGTCACCAAACACACCTACAGTCCTGCTTCCTCGCTTGCAGGTAAGAACTAGGTAACGCAATAGTTTTCTTTTTCTTTTTAAACCACAGTCTAATGAGCAGGACATTGGGGCATATGCCTCCCCTACAGAGTTATGGAAGTCCCCATACTATTAGCTATGCAAAGGTATAAGCTTGAGGGCCTGGCACTCTTTGAATTTCCTCCTTATAAATCAGATAATACTGATCTATCTATCTAATAATAGATATATATTCTATCTCCTTATTCTATCTCATGGATATACATGAGAGAAATGATTATTACATTTAACAAATTCAGCACTGATATTATTAACTTAATATTAGGATACTAACAAATCAATGTTAAACATTTTAAAAATGAATACTTACTGAACAGCCAGAATCTCATAATATTAGCCTATCTAAAAATCGTTTAGCTCCATGGAGGTTGATTCTTGGATAATCCAGTTAATCTGATTAATTTATATTTAGCTCACTTAAAAGTTGAGAATTTAGGGAAAAAAAGAGAGCCAGTGTTTCACAGACATTAGCAAAAGAGACATGAGAAATTTCAAGTATAAATTAATTCAAAAGATGAATTTTGATAGTTTAATTCTATGAGTAATTGGAACAGATAAAACTGTGATACCAATCGTTGTATATAATCCTATTGGCCAAGACACTAGTCTACATCACTATGCACATATCTCTGGCATAACTAGTACCTATCAGGTGAGCTGTGGCTTACTCCCTAGCTACGTGTGAGACCCATCACCTTGGTCCCAGAGGCATGCGAACAGGTCACCAGGTCAAATATTTTTTTAAATCAATAATTACTTAGCTTCAGGTTAATATAAATTCTACAGAATTTGATAACATACTAATTCCACATATTTATTCAACAAATAAATCTGATATGAAGAAGCACATGGGCATTTATTATTAACACAAATGATAAATAAATGTTTGAGACTCATTGATGAAACTATAGGATCTACCAGAAAACTGAAATTGTCAAGAGCATTCACATTCTGAAGTTAGAAGACCAAAGTCGTTCTCTTAAACAACTAAAAAAATTTCTCTTTTGGGGAAGAAAAAATGTTCCTGCTGCAGAACCTGACTCTTTAAGTAAAATCCAAGTTAAATATTTATGAGAAGAATTCACGATGCTAGAAGAAATGTTTTTTGTGTAAAGATGCTGGTCACGGTAGGTAAGGGAGGGTTCAGAACTCCTTCCTAGGACTCTGAGAGGAAAAGGCAAGTTTCCCTTCTAGCAGTCGGAGCACAAGCCACCATGAAGTCCATCAAGAAGCTCCGACAGAGGCTTGCTAGAATGTGGGGTGGTCCTAGGCTGGTCAGGTCTCAACTGCCTGAGTGAACGTCTAAGGTCGGCACCTGAATGTGCCCAGGAATGCTGCCTGGAGAGCTCTTGCTATCTCAAGCTACAAAGGTGTTATACTTAAATAACCCTGTGCCCTGAGGACCTTTGTCAGCCCAGGCCGTCATCAAGATGCACAGCACTCTCTGTGGCTCCCTGAATGAACCAAAGGGGAGGAAGGAAAAGAAAATATTTGTGGCGAGACTTACTGAATTGGCTTCTTTTTCCAAAGGGCACGAATCGTTGCTTGCTGGATTCTTTGGTATAGCAAGTTCAGACTTCTTAGCTTTTGGCTCAGCTTTGCTTTCTTTGGCAACTGGTTTTGTCACAGGTTTGGGGGGACTCCACTTGTTAGGCGATGGCTTGTGCACCAGCGCTGAGGAAGACTGGCTTGCTCCATCATCATCCTCCGCATGTTCTGGAGGGTGCTGGGGGGCATTCAGTTTCACATAGTAGCCGTGATACTGAGAATGCAGCTCCCCGTTACTGGGGTTGGGGATGTGGTGGCGGCCAGAGTACTTGGTCTGGGGCACGACGGCTCCGACCTCCTTTGAGGGAGCCTTTGACATCAAGGGCTTATTGACGACAGCTGTCACCTGCTCATCAGCCATACTCCTTTTATCTTGATTGAGTCTGGCCCCAGAGCTGGGGTTTTGCTTCTTCATGGACTTTGGGGAGGAAGGTTGGGGAGAGTGGCTCTGTTTGGGACTTGCCTCTGGAGACCCAGGGGGTGTCGTGCCTTTGCGATAAAAATGAGGAGATTCCTTTGGGGTAGGTGGCTTTTCTGGTACCTTTTCTTCTGGATTTTCTTTAGCATCTACACCTTCCTGAAATCTCTGTTTGATGTAATCAGGGCCTGGGAAAAAAGAAAAAGAAAAGAAAAGTAAGGTACAAAGTCTTATATATCAGGTTTCTCTAGAGTTTGCTAAATGAAATTAAAATTCTTTCCCTTTACATCTGTTTTCAGGGTTTTGACTAAGCATGAACACATTTTATTCTCCAGGGAAGGAGACTGTTTATTACTGAAAGGGTGCTTTTAGGACAATACATTGTTATTTGTCCTATTTGGATAACCATAAAAGTCAATCAATTCTGATTTCCCTAATAATTGTTTTTTTAAAATATTTTCCAGTTGTAGATGGACACAATATCTTTATTTTATATATATATGTGTATACACACATACACACACACACATATATATATATATACACACATATATATATACTTTTTTTAGTTGTTGATGGACCTTTATTTTATTCATTTATTTATATACGGTGCTGAGAATCGAACCCAGGGCCTCACACACTCAAGGCAAGCACTTTACCACTGAGCCACAACCTCAGCCCCTAATTATATTGTTCTTCTGTACCTGTAGAACATAGAGGTGAAATTCATGTTGGTAGAGGAACACCATAATTAACCTGTTTATCCAAATTAGCACTGTACAGTTGAAAGATAGAAAGCACATTCTTATATAAAGAAATGACTCTTGTATTTGAATGTTGACATTTAATAAAGTATCCACCTTATAAGAGAAACCTTGTAGATAACTGCATATTGATAATGATCTGTCATCAAAGAATCATTAAAACTTTCTAGTTGGGGACAACTTCTGTGGTTTAGGATGTGCTATAAAATCACTTCCAGGTTGTCCATTCACAGCTGTGAGGAACAGATTTGTATGAGTCGTGTTCTGCAGGTGTCCAAGTCAAGACAAGGCAGCTGTCTTTGATGCTGCAGACTAAGGAGTTTTAGCCTCAGGATTCTTATTTACTTTATATACTTCATGAATGTTTGTAACAATCATGTTATTTTCTATGAATAGAAAAATGTTCATTTTTTTTTAAAGTGTGTTTTTACAGGGCATGAGATGGAAAGAAGAAGAGTGTGCCACAAGATGGTACAGGCCGAGAGCACTTAAGGATGCCTGTGGTCCCAAGGGGGTAGCTTGGGGGCCCTGGGTCAGCTGTCCAAGGCAGCACCCTCCTTCCAAGCATGTTAGGTCTCTGCCTCTCCCCAGCCCCCAGTCACGTGCATACTTTGGCTACCATTCCTTCCAGTTACTTTCCGTTGCATGAGATGAGGTCAAGGTCACACACAACATGGTTGGCCACCTTTGTAAATGTGCAGGAGCTGACAAACCATCTCTCAAGTCTACAGCAGGGAAGTCATCCTCTTCGAGAGCACTGACTAGCTCCTGCCAACTCCACAGCTCTGCATCTGGTTCATCCTCCTTCCTGCCTCCAACCCCCCACCCCATTCCAAACTAGCAGATTTACAGAGGGCTAAAGAACAATTATTTTTACTTATTAAAAATATATATTGCACACTAAATATGCTTAACTGTTCTTCCCATGGTGGTCTGAGTAATAAGTTATTGTCTTAAATTGCCATTATGCAAAGCATTTTCCAAAATCTAAAGCCCCATCAAAAACATAGGGAGTAGCTGCTGTCATCCCCATTTTACTGACATAGTAACAGCCTTAGCAGTTAAAAACCCAAAGTCATGTAGCTCCTGTGTAGCCTTCAAGGTAAAATACATGCAACATATGATGTCACATTTTAAAGCCAGAAATGAGATTTCCTGAGAATGCACAAATACAGGTTGCACCAAGGTCCCAAACAACAGCATTATCTTCTGATGGAAATTTCCCCACCCCCTGGGATTTAAGTTTCTCAATTCTATTAACATCACTTGTCAATAATTGAGATTTCCTTTCCAAATCTGGTAAGCATACCTGACCCCATTTTTGTGATGCTCTATCACTGAGCCACATCCCCAGCCCTTTTGAGACAGGGTCTCATCCAGTTACCTAGGCTGGTCTTGAACTTTTCATCCTCCTGTCTCAACGTCCCAGTCACAGGGATTACAGATGTACACGACCAGGCTTGGCCAAGTGCCCTCTTTTAAAAATTGTCAACTTTCTTTTAACTCCTCCATCAAACATGGCAGTATGAGTTCTTTGCCCAGCAAGAGGTATTGCTTGGATGAAGAAGAGGGGCAAATGTAATAGGTGCAAAAGACGACAGCTTTGTGCCTGAATTCTTCCTTGGTGCTGCATGCGGGGCACAGCAATGAGGGAAGGAGGAAGCACTGTGAGCACAAGAGGTATCATGTTCCCCATCAGCAGCCTCAGCCCTGCTTTTCACATTTATTCATTTATTTTTGGTGCTTGGGATCAAATCCAGGACCTCACACATACTTAGCACCAGCTCTAAACGGAGGTGCACTCCCAATCTTCGCCCCTGCATTTTAAAGCCCACAGGGTCATTCACACTGGTCCTTCAGGGAGAAGCCCCTCATGATTCTACTGCAGATTTACTTTTACAACCCCTCATCTTCTGTGGTAAAGTACATTTCCCTGAGAGTCCAACACAGTGTGTTACTCACATATTTTTCCCTCACCCCTTCGTCCAATGCTTTATTTGTGCTTCACTGTCATTCAATTTTATAGCATTACTGAACCTACCCATCTAGGTCTGGTAGTGAATGTATGGTGCAAAGATAATTAAAATAGTCCAGACTCATGGAGCTGATGGAATTTTAATTTAAACCACATAACACTGAACCAATTACACAAATGACTAAGTGCTTATAATGTTCTTAAAGGACAAGTGCAGAAGTTATATTTGCAAAAATTTGCCAATCTCTATCTCAAGATTAAGGAACACTGAATGCTAATGTTTAACTTAATTACACAGAAAAATGTGGGAATAACAGTAGATGCTGGCAAACATTATTAGTTATGCATTCTTAAAGTTGGAAGGAAAAGGTAGAGACACTGAACTGAGAGAGAGATGTCAAAAGGCCCATGTCTTTCATTTTGAAGATCTGACAATGACAGTGCAGCTTACAAACGTAGGATTTATCCCAGTGACATTTGGCCTCACCTGCATTGACTATGGAAAGGAGATGAACAGCAGAAACGAGAGTTGCTCTGACAGCCCCCCCAAACAAAGAGACAGCTGCCAGCTGAGGAGACGACCAGGAAACTGTAACAACTACAAGAAGCTGTTTATTGGGAGAGTCTTAGGCAATTCAGCTACACTGGTTCAAGAAAAATTAAGTTTTAAAAAATATTTAGTTGTCAATGGACCTTTATTTTATTTATTTATATGTGTGCTGAGACTTGAACCCAGGGCCTCACCCATGCCAGGCAAGTGGTCTACCAATGAGCCACAACCCTTGCCCTGAAACATTTATTTTTTTAAGATAGCACATTAGGATATACTTTAATTATCTGAAAAATTCCTATAAAACTTGAATATTACATATTATGTATCATGTATGTGTGTTACTTAGCTTTTGCATCAACATGACCAAAATTCCTGTGAAGAACAACTTAGAGGGAAAGTATTTGGGGCTCATGGTTTCAGAGGTCTCAGTCCATAGATAGCCATCTCTATTGCTCTGGGCCCAAGGTGAGACAGCATATGATGGTGAAAGGAGAAGGCCCAGAGGAGAAAAGCTGTTCAGCTCATGGAGGAATCAGAAAGCAGAGAAAGGGGCCTGAGGGAAGATGCACCTTTCCAAGGCACAGCCCCAGTGACCTACCTGCTCCATTCACATACCACCTGCCCACAAGTACTACCTAGTTATTCAGACTTGGATGGTCTGATTAGGTTACAGTTCTCACAATCCAATCACTTTACCTCTGAACATTCATGCATTATACAAGGGCTTCTGGGGGGCCTCCTCATACCCAATTCATAACAACATGCTTTTTATAAAGAGTAAAGAAAATTCTTCCCACCTCTTAACTTATACTATACTCTTAGTAACAGGCCAAGTTGAAGATGATTTGTCCATTCAAGGAATTTGTATTAAAGGGCTTATGAAGCTAAATTTTGGACTTCTTCGAATGTATTTCTTATTATGTTTATAAACTCTCAAATACCAGTCTGACACTCTTTCAACTTCAGAAGTCTGGTATGGTGCAGTTTTTTTTTGTCCTAAGTGCATGAGGAAAAGCATGTCTTATATGATTACTTTGGCCTACTTTTCTGAGTTTTTCAGGTATAATCACCCAGATTCATCATCAGGGCTTTGATGATACTTCAAATCTGTTGAGCTCAAAGAATTGCCTATAGCCCGGTGTGGTAGCACACACCTGTAATCCCAGCTGTATTCCCACACTTGTAATCTCAGGAGGCTGAGGCAGGAATGTTCCACGGTTGAGGCAAACCTGAGCAGCTCAGACCCTGTCTCAAAATAAAATAAAATTGACTGCAGACAGATGTAGCTCAGAGGTAGGGCACTTCTGGGTTCAATCCATGGTGCCACCACAACAACAAAAAAAGAATTTACTAAAACAATGGAAGTATATTTTAACATCAAATTTCAGATTAAAAAATGTCTAGCTTTATTATACTTTTGAAAATGGCTAAAGAAATTACACCCTTCCATTGGCTCCTATACTTTCTGCCAGCAGAGGCACCTGAGGTACTATCCCCAGAGATTCTGATTTAATAAGTACAAATCAAAGCCCTAGAAATCTTAAAGTTCAACTAATGCTCCAGATGATTTTTTGTGGGAGGGGGTACCAGGGATTGAACTCAGGGGCACTTGACCACTGAGCCACATTCCCAGCCCTGTTTTGTATTTTCTTCAGAAACAGGGTCTTCTTGCTGAGTTGCTTAGCATCTCACTTTTGCTGAGGTTGGCTTTGAACTTGCAATTCTCCTGCCTCAGCCTCCTGGGCTGCTGGGATTATAGGCATGCACCATCACACCCAGCTCCGGACGATTCTAATATACCCAGTCATAGGTGTTTGAGAGTAAGCAAAAAAATTCACATGTTTACTGGATGTGGACCTAACACCAGCTTCCTATGACTACATCCAGTTGAAAATGGTTCCAAAGTGGCACAGTCATGTGACAGCTGGCCAAACAATAAAGATATACAGCTAGGTTTTCCAGAGTAAGATGGAATGCGTTTTAAATAAGACATTTAATATAATGCAGAGGACAGAAGTTTTTCCTGGAAACCTTTTCTTGGAAGGCACATGCTGTGCCCACTACTTGTCCTGAGTGGTAGTGTGTGTTAGCAATGCAGTGCCAGCAACATAAAGCTGATGAGATGCAGCAGTTCATTAAGAGGACTAGCCAGAGTGCTTCCAGGGAAGGAAATTATGACAAGGGTTGATGCAGTCAGCATTTTTAAAGTTAGTTGTATTTTTACAGACTATTTATAAATTCTAAGGGATTTGTCCCAACTGGCGATTCAAATTGGGAAGTGGTCAGACGCAGGTCACCTGCTCAGTGACATGCCACACAATATGAAAAAAATCAGCATACCACCCACTGACACTGGAAGGTAAATCGTCATGGTTGGCACAAAGGTCGTGTACAGACAATGGCAGATGGTGGCAGCAGGGAATGCAGTTTGAATTTCAGAGGTGAGCCACCGTGGGCTGGCTATGAGCAGAAGGAAGACTATGAACAGTACCCAAAACAAATGTCTACAAGGGCAGTGACCAGAGTGAATGCTTTGTAGTGATAGAAGTCATTAAGCAGACATTAGGCCTTTTCTCAGGAGACTGCCAATCAGTCAAAGAGGACCAGACCGAATAACTTTAAAAAGATGATATAACTAGTAGCAGAACCACTTTTGTTCCATCCTTTTCTATAGGACCTTACAGTTCCACCTGTAACCATGCCACAATGTCTGTGACCACAGCCCTGGGGGACATCTATTCTGGTACCCTGGCCTGGGCTGACTCAATACACGTTTGGTGAAACTGAATATATGGGAATGAATACGTGGTGAAAATAAGCAGCAAACTGAAGAATTACTAATTTCATGTGTGCTAGTGAATTATTTGGTTTCCCTTTTTCATAAAAAATATCCAGAATTTTAGGTTTGGAAGGTAAGTTTAGAAGCGATCTGTTTCTGGATGCTTCCTTTTTCTTAACCCAAAACAGGACAGATCAATGATAGGCACAGGCAATTATGTTTTTAAAGACTTCTAACTCCTATTGGAAATGCAAGCTTAGTTAACACTGCTCCATAAAAATCTACCCTAGAGACTTCACTTTCACCTCAAATGAGTGTACTCCGAGTGTGAGCACAACCTGTTTAAACAGGGCATTAAGCATGTTGTCTGAGGAAGTGAGCCGTCTGTCGCCCAAAGGGGCTCAAAATAAGACATTCACCACATTCTGGGACAGTGATTCAATTTCTTTAACCCATGCCCAGCTCCACTGATAAATAAAACAATTTTTACATCCTACTCAATATAACTTGCAATTAAGAACAAAACAAGAATCTTATGGGGAACAAACAAACTATAGGACAAAGGGTTCCGTGTATAGTTTCCTAATTGCCCCTATTCTCCAACCCCTTTATCTTTTTGGTGATCACCCTTCAAACCTTTATCTTAGCCTTCCTGGCTTAGGAACATGATTTTATCAGCACAACCATGGCTTGGGGCAGACTCCCATTACCACAGCTCACAAGACTGATGTGTAACACCGAAAAGCCAGTTCATTAGTTTACAGCAAACTCTCCCTGTTGACAGACCTCTGGGAAAAGCTTAATCAAAATTAGTTACTGGTGAATGAGGAAATGGGGACAAGGAGCATGAGATGAATCAACTACCTAATGGCATCAAGCTGAGCTGGCCTGATGCGGTCATTTCCTGGGTCAGGATGATCTTGCCAAGACAGCCATACACCACTGGCTACGCTTCCCTGCATCCTTCCCCCCAACATCCTTGCCAGTGCAACTACAGCGATCCCAGGTCTGGCTCAGGCTTCTCCTCTGCACAGGGTTTGGACGGATACTGCCAACTTTTGCCTCCGTGACTCACTTTTCCTCTATACTTCCTTGGGTTACTGATTTTTTCTGGAGGTGTTTCCATATGCCAAGTCATGTTATGAGGAAATCTTGCAGTTCTTAAAGCCACGCTATCCCTGCCGATCATCTGACCTATCTCTGTGCAGTCTCCTGGATCATGGTCAAGTTTAACCCTCAGGGAGCAAACTTCTGAGTTCTTGGGGGTGACTCACTATGTCACTCACACTGATGGCAATTCAGGTTTTGCTGTGTCAATGTAATTATACACACATTCACATGCATCCATTTGTATGCTTTTTCATTATTAGAACTTAACTCTTTGAGAATGTCTCATATGGTTGGTTTTTTCCCCCCACATTTTTAACTGATCTATAAAATAATATTTTGAATGAAAGCCATAAGATTTAACTAGGATGCCTGAAAATTACTGCCAGCTCCTGAAAAACTGACTTACCATGTAAGTGCCCAAAATGTAAGCTATAACAGACATCCTTTTTCTCAGGGTTTATAGCTTCTAGGCATGGCAAACAATGGAAATATTTATGTCTGAGATGCAAATTCGATGAGCAGCTTGACTTAGAAGTCCGTGAAAGCCCTTTCAGTAAATGTCTATGTGATTTGGTCACTCTAAATGCAGAGTCAAAAGCATGAGTTAAGGCCCTTGAGAAGATCTGTAATGCTCAGTATAGAAAGGGCCTTCTCTCCAGTGGTTGCAGGAGGTGCTGGCAGTGGGTCAAAGGGGAATTGCAGCCTTTCCCAGAGCTCTGGTCGCCAAGAGACCCACCGTCACCTCATGCTCCTGGGATGTATTCATTACTGATGAACCACTTATATGAGGCTGTTTTAGCTAAGAAGGGGTGGAATTACATTTTCCCACAATATTTCTTTCCCCTCAAATGCTTTTACACCATAAAAAGTCTTTAAAACCATTCAGTCTGGAAAGCTGAGATGACCTTCCATATCATTTCTCTCTTGCTCACACCTAGTAGAACTCTCGAGGGACCCCATTCCCAAGCAGGATTAACAACCTTGAAGAGTTGGTGTCTGCAGACAACAATAGTACGTTTGTTTGCTTTAAAAGCAGCCCAAGCCCAGTGTCTCCTCCCTGTCCAGCTCTTACCCACGGCAGCACCCTGGGGAGCCCAGGACACCTCATTGGTTTGCTGAACACTTCCTAGAACTCTTACCTCCTAGATAGGCTAATTCACCAAAGCACTTACACACTGGGAAAGCGTGAACAAAACAGTTGATTCCAGTACTACCTATCAGTACTGGGAGAGGAAATCAAAGGGACCTTTCCTAACAAAACATAAAGATGTACACAGGATTCAAATCTACCCAGAGGCTTCCAAGATGTACATGAGAGAAAACACCCACATCAGTGGTTGTCTTTGTGTTGGCCTTGAGCTCTTGGAGAATTCACTCTGTGACAGTAATACCTAATGTCTCTGCATCCAACTGGGCCCCTCTCTAGACTTCCTTATATAAAAACTAAAAACTGAGTCTTCTTAACCTGGCCCTTCACTATCTTCTTTATTGGCAAGAAACAACGAGAATGAAATAAAACAAAAAAAGCAAAAACAAGAAGACATACCCCGAAATCTGCAGGTCACTTTTTTGCATTACTCTATTCTTTATTAAAGCCAAGTTACTAGATTTTCTACGACTCTTGCCATTCTGATCACATTCACTCACCTTGTACCCTGAGACTCAGAGATGCCCCTGGGTCTAATGTCTCACCCTCAGCAGAACCACAAGCAAACCAAACACCTGCACTGCTCCGGGTGCTGGGGATGGGGTGATATGTAGCTTCCCTGACTTAATAAAAACCAATATGTGGAATTCTTTACCATGAAAAATAAATTTTAATAGAAATTTGGAATATTTTGATCTCCTCACCTAAAAATCTGTTTATCTCTGAAAACAATCTCTAGAAAGATGCTGCATTATAAAACAAGGGACACACATACATTCAAAGATATAACTATTTTGAAAACAAAAATCCCTTCAGGTATATTATAAAAAGGGATGGAAACAGCCTATTAGGAAACGACTAGGAAGTGAGTTAAACTTACTGCACATATTTGTTTGCTATTTTGCAGTATTTGAGAGGCAGGTGATCAAGATGAATTTTTTTTGAGGTTGTCACTTCCAATTTCTTCCATTATGACATGCATTTTTCCTCTTAATCTATTAGGATTAGTCTGTCTTCAAGTGGTTACCAACTAACAACACTCCTCTGAGCGTCAGTTTAGGTATATAAAAAACAAACAAAAAACCCCCCATAGTACTCCCTTGTTCTTCTTTTACTGCTGATGCCATTATTGTAGGTGCCTCTGAATCTGGGGGTATTTGTGATGGAAAGTGCAACTGTCACTAACATAATTTTTCATAAGTCAGGTACTTTCAGATTCCTGTCTGGTTTAGAGCTCTTGGCTCAAACCTGGGGGGCATGTGTGGCTGGGAGTGCAGAAGCAGGCAGGGACACAGACCTCCAGTCTTCAGTGCTGAAAACCTGAGGGGATATTTGTTACTTAATACACGCTCCCACTTATCTTGTAACATTACTGAGATTCACCGAACACAGACCTTTTATGTGACAAAGGAAAAGGAAATAAAAGAAAACCAAAGCCAGTGCTCCAATATCTCCCATCCAAGGAGAAGGGTTTTACCTGGTTGGTAGAAATCAGGTGACAGCTCCCTGGCTACAGCTCTCGCGATGTCACATTCCTGGCGGGCGGCCAGCGCAGCCTGGTCAGCAGCATCAGCTTTCGCTCTTGCGTGTGCAGTCCTACATGGGGCACAAAAGGGCCAGTCAGCAACCGTGGCACCTTATTAATTACATGTGGATAAGCAAATGTCCAGCCAAGAAAAGAAATGTTAATTATGATCATGGCCTGGCACCTGCAACTCCCAAGTGTTAGTGTCCTATCTCTGTGAGATTTCAATGAAAACAGGAGATGAAGGTACCTATAAATCATCTTTGTCCTTTCAGGGAAAATGAAGAGGATAAGCAGGGCCCATGTAGCCTGATGCTAAGTCTGGTTGTCACAACTTACTGGATCAAATCTGTTGACTGTGGTTGGCATTACCCATCCTGAAACTATGGAAAGTAGCACTTGAACATATGATTTAATATAGTATTCATGGGTTGAATTCCTGTAGCAGAATCAATGTAAAAGTTTGATTAAGGAACATCTGTTAAAGTGGCCTTTGGAGCAGAAATTAGAAAACCTGTAATTGGTACCCTTTACCAATGTCCATGGCTTAAAAACTCACATGGCCAATTTCAGGTGACCAGCGTAAAGCTACAAGGTGTGTTGCTGGGAGATGCACACTACTGTCTCCCACCTGCCTGCTCAGGAGGGTTACCCAGGAGCCCACCTAGTTGACTTTTAAGCAAGTTTCTTGTATGAAATTAAAATGACAATGGGGCAGAGCTGATAAAAACAAAATGGATCTCTTGATCTTCCATCCCCTCCCTGGCCTATCCATGCTCCCTGAAACCTCTACTCCTTCCAGAGGGCCAAGGCAAGGGAGAAGGCAGCAGAGAAAGCACTGGGTTTCTTAGAGCAAGACAGGAAATGGATGTCCACCAGTCCTGGCAGAGAGGATGTGGAGGTCAGGCAGAGAACCAGGGGTTGTCCACTTCTAGAGGAGCAGACTTTGTCTAGGTAGTCTTTAGATGGCGATTATGGATGCCTATATTGTATAACTGTCTAAACCTTATATCATATTTTATTAGCAGTAGGCAGGGCTAAAAATAGCTAATAGTAAAAGCTGAATGGAAGTCTGACAGAAGTACGTGCACATCTCCCAGAGACAAGAGAGAAGGGAAGAGTTGGGAAATGGCCCTGTGCAGCTGGTGTTCAGGGAGAAGCACAGCTGACAGCTGGCTGATGCCAACAGATCCAACTCACAGAGATACATGGTCAGAAGGAAAAACAGGAGGACAGGGCTGGCCTGATACCACTGGTTGAGGCTTTATCCTCAACCTGCTTTCTCCAACCCCCTCATCTCATCCTGGGCTCTCAAGGTGCCCATTTCTCTTCTACTTAGGACCCAGCTGAGCCTGGAGGTTTGATGTACTAGAATGGAAGCTTCATGAAGAGTGGGAGTTTTGATGTGTGGTCCTCTGCTATGAATCCCAATGCAATGCATAGAACACTATGAATAAAGAAATGAATGATGCTTCCTTAGAACAGCTGGATGGTTACTTACAAATAAATGGAATGACAAAACCAATCTGACAACAAAAGGGACAGTGGGTGCCAGGAGTTCAGAGTACAAGTAGCAAAAGGGGAAACCGGTGGAGCTGAGGGATGCGTGACATTAGGCATTTGTCAACATCCACAGACTGCACAACATGGAGAGTGGATCCCAATGTAAATGACAGGCTTCAATGGCTCATCAGTTGTACCAAATGCACTCACTAATGCAAGACAAGGGAAGTTGCATGTGGGGAGAAGATGCAGATGGGCACTCTTTGTACTTTCTGGTCAATTTTTCTAGTAACTTCAAAACTGGTCTAAAAAAATAGAATCTATTAATTAAAAATGAGTGGATCAACTTCTAAGCCATCAAAACAGTCATTTCCGAATCATGCAGTATATTTCCGATTACTTTTGTCTACAGAGTATCCTAAAACATGAAATGGAAACAAAATCAAGAGGCAAAGAGAACATATTCCTAAGCAACCACTGTAGAAACTGGTTGTGTGGCGCCATCCTTGATGTTGGGGAAGGCTTTGTTCTGTGTGCTGTGTCTGAGAGTCAGGAGATGCACTCTGTTAATGTTCTTTCTCAGAATCTTTTCCAGAATGATTTTCCATTTTATCTGCTATTCTTAGCTAGAGCCTAATTATGTCTAGGTATAATAATTAATGAAGTCATAAGAGTACAGCAATGCTGCCTTATAATGTAGTTCGCTAGCCCTTCAATGATAAATCTACAAAACTCAAGAATAACCACTTACTCTGTTACAACTGCAATACACCATCATGCACTGAAATAAAATGGTAGTATTATCTCCACCACTTTTGACAATATGCTAACCTGGAATATAGATAAATACAGCTTACCCTTCTGCAAATACATTTTGCATGGGGGGAGCCTCATTTGCCACTTTTTAACTTAACCCTTTATTTTTTTTTTCACTTATTCTTCCCTTATCCTGAGACAGAGGATCTTTTTGTCTAGCCCAGCTCCATGTGTCAGTACAACACCACAGCTGGTCAAAACCACATCCAAACCTGAACGCAGAAGTCTGCTCAAGAGCTTTTGGTGAACCCAATCTCGAGATGTGGAACAGAGCAGAAGCTCTGAGTTTGCTGTTACCATTAGTCACATGTGCCCACGGCTACTGGCATGTCCAGCTTTCGCCCAGGAATAATCTGGACTTGCCTCTGGCTCATGTTAGTGAATTCATGTGTTCAAATCCCAGGCCCAGTTCCAGAGCTGCACACGACCCCTTTAATCAGCCAGCTGGTACAGACATGCCATTGTTCCTGAGGTGCAGGATCAGGCTGGGTAGTCTGCAGAGATCAGCTGAAACCACTCAGTGGGATGCCTTACTGCTGCAGCTGGTCACAAAGAAAACATATGTGCACCAAAGGAGCATGGTGCCCAAGACACATTTCATTCATTCAAAAGCTGACATTTACAAGTCTTCGGCCTTTTAAGAATCTCCACAGGATGTTGGAGACTGTTATGCTAAGTGAGATCAGCCAATCCCAAAAATCCAAAGGCCGAATGGTCTCTCTGATAAATGAATGATGATGCATAATGCGGGGGGGAAGGGTGGCAAGAATGGAGGAAGGATAGATAGCATAGAGGGAAGGGAGGGGTGGGGGCGGGTGGGGGGTAAAATTAATAACAATGTGTGACAGATACCATTGCCCTGTGTACATGCATGAACGCACAGATGGTGTGACTCTACTTTGTGTACAACCAGTGAAACAATAGCTGTACTCCATTTGTGTTCAATGAATCAATAAGTAAATAAAAAAAAAAAGAGAAAAAAAAAAGAGTCTCCACATACTACTATCACATATGCTTCCCCCACTGAATGCAGTAAAAGTAACTGAGAGGCAACTTTGTGAAGCATCAATTGCTGACTTTTTAGGGCTCTGATTTTACAAATAAACCAAAGTTTTAACTGGTGGAGAGTTATGATGTATGGGTGAGGCTGTGAGAATTATGTTGATATACAGAGCCTGATGATTTTCTCCTGGACACCAGCCCTGCAGAGGTCAGATGTAAACAGACACACCAGGAACTGAAACCTCTTAATGCCAGGCATTGCTTAGAGTTAAGAACATAACTACAAATTATTCTTCTGATCAGTCACCTGATGAGGACCAAAACAGTGCTTCATAACTTCTCAGGCCACCTTAGTTGGAAAACAGTAACGTAGTTTTCACAATTTTTTTTTTCACTTTTACCCCTAACTGATATATTTAATTTTTCTTAAACATAACAATGCTTTTATAAAAAGCATATTCAACTGTGCACTGAGCATGCTCCACATATGTTCCTCCTCTGGCCAAGGAACATGCTGCACAGGGTCCTGAAATGTCTACTCTGACATCCAGCTTTTGATATCTCCTACGTCTACTCCCGGACACATCTGATGAAGATTTTAGTCTAGAATGCACCACAATTCTGCTAAAGGTAAAACTGTACCTGACATTTACAAAGTTTGCTATTTCTACTTTTTATACATTCTCGTCCCAAAAATAAACTGCTTCAAAAGTATGCTGATTTGGAGGTTCAGTTCAGTGGTAGAAAGCTTGCCTAGCATATGTGAGGCCCTGAGTTCAATCCCCAGTGACACAAAGACACAGATTATGATGTCTTTTAAATAATGTTACATGTATTAAGTCAAAGTGAGTTTCCTGATCCAATGCTTAAAACTTGATGACAGAGGCTATTCTCTAATTGGTTTAGTGTTTGCTTTTGTGACTTGCTTTGACAACCAAGTACTTAAGGCAATTAGGCAAATTTAAAAATAAGAGCAATTGGTATACAGCATGAGAAAACCCAAATCTCAGTTGATGACAATACCACTCTTCCCGTTGCTCGAGTCAAAACTCTTTGAGCCATCCCTGACTCCCCTCTTTCTTGTACATGACCATCTATTGTCAGCAAATCCAGTTGGCACTGCCTTCAAAATACATCCTCAATCAAACCATTGCTCCTGCCTTAGTCACAGCATTACCATCTTACCAGGGTTACTGCAAAGGCAGGGCTCATCTCCTTGCCATTTTATTTCCCTTCTGGTTCCCTTGAAAATGCCTGACAATAACCAGAAATTCTTTTGTGGGTTATGGCATCATAGGGGATAAAATGCAAAAAAATATGACCTGTGAGCTTTCCTTTTGGACTGTGACATTATTCATTTATGTGAGACCTAGATTTGAGAAAACCAATTATCTTGTGCAGACAGTTGCAGTCCTTTTAAAGAAATTAGTCTGTTGAACAAGGAATACTCCTGATAGGGGAATAAGCAACCAGCTGCCAAGATCTCAGCTGAAAATCAGAGCCAGGATTTCTAGGTGACTAGCACCTGGTAAGAAACTGGTCTTCCAATCTCGATTTGGTTCCTGGGTAAGACAAAACCAGAGAGCTCAGCACATGCTCCTGGTGCTAAGGAACACACAGGCCCTTAGATGTCTTCCACCTTCTAATCTTAATCTTTTACATATCGATTAATTGACAGCTGATGAAGATTTTAATCTAGATTCTGCTATAGCGCCACTCTCAGGAAATATGGTTTGGGAAGACTGTTTCTGAGGTGTCCCTATCTATCCTATCTATTGGTTCTAGAATGTTAATTTTCCTCATAAAAACTGTCATTAAAAAAAAAAATAAGAGGACCTGAAGAGGTAACTACAAGACTGAATTCTTAGATTCTGGTTTAAAACATGTCGTATCATCAGTGAATAGTTCATCTTATTCGCTAATGCAGGAGATCATGTATTCCTTTCCTCTAAAAGAGATAAAAGTTATTTAGACACAAAAGGTAAACAAAGGGGCATAATATTGCTTTTGAAGTTTGGTATCTGTTACTTCACAGGTCTAAACTTTTGCAAACGTATCAGAAAACAGACTTTGGAAATATTATTAGTCAGGGATCAGGTCAAGGCCATCGGAGCCACAAACGGTTCTTATTAAAAAGATCAGAAGTTAAACCACATTACTTTATCACAGAAGTGTCTTTGCAGAATAGTAATCAGTATCAGTCCCTGGCTCTCTGTCAGGGCAGAGAGGGAGCCAAGGTTCATGAAGAATGTTTATTTATCTTTCATGAAATGCTGTCCATTATGTGTACTGTTGTCATGTTTATTGAGATCCAGGTGACACAGTCCTCTCATTGTTTAGTGCCAGGAAAAATTTGGTCTCTGATGATAAACTATTTTGCTTCCTTGTATCATACAATGCGGACTACACAATCTGTTTCTCTTCTTGTTAAGGCTACCAGGAAACCTGGCGCAAAATCATCCTCCACGTAATGCACATAGCTGTCGAAACACACTGACGCTAGACTCCCAGCGTCAGGAATGCTATCATGGATGTGCCGATTAGAGAGCCCTGACAGCACTTTCTGGAAACTGGCAGGATATTTAAACAAAACAAAAAAGTCAATTCCCGGATCAATGAACTTGTTACACTAGTTTCTTGAGCTCTAGGCCCTATCAGCGTGCTAATACTCAGGGGACAGGTATAATGACTTGGGAACAGCAGTTTACTACTTAGTCTCCTTTTATAAGATTTTCTCTAGGTTAGAACATTTTCACACTTAGAAAATAAGTCCTCATTCTTCAATACTTCAGTGGCTTTATTCCCTAACATCTGTTCAACAACTTAATAAGCTTAAAGGCTATCTTCTCTTGATAGCCAGGTCAAAGTCACATTTTTAATCCTTAATTGGAATATGTCAAATAATAGGCAATTCTGCTTTTTGTTGTTGTTGTTGCTGTTGTTTCTGGGGATGAAACTCAGAGCATCTTACATGCTGGGCAAGTGTTCTACCACTGAGCTACATGCCCAACCCCTAAATTTTATTTGATAACAATAAAATTTTATTCCATAAAAATTATCTGAGGTTTACCTCCCCATGTTATTTATCTCAGATTTGAGAAAAATGTGATATTAAAAAAATTTAAGCCATGTTTTATTCTTGAAATAATTTTTGGAGAAAAGTCCTTTTTAATGAGGGTCATTTTAAAGTTCAAGCACATTACTATTAAACAAGATTAAAGCATCTCGTTAAAGCTTAACCACCTGCAACCAAGTGGGCAAAAATACTTGCAAGTCACATATCTGAAAAGGAGTTAGTATCCAGAATATATAAAACATTCCTGTAATTCAACAACAACAAAATCTATTAAATAAACAAAGAACCTGAATAGACATTTCTCAAACAAAGTTACACAAATGGCCATGAGAACATGAACAGAAACTCAGCCTCACTAAACACCAGGGGAATGCAAATCGAAACAATGAGATCCTATCTCACACCCATCAGGATGACTAGAGCTCAGTATCTCTAGAAAAAATACAAAATAGGGCTGGGGATGTGGCTCAGTAGTTGTATGCCCCTGAGATCATTCCTTCGTACCCACCCCCTTGCCCCCAAAATTGGTATATGTAAACATATTATAAGCCTTAAAAAGGAAATTTAGATACATGCTGCAAAATGGATGAATCTTGCAGACATTATGCTAAAGTGGAGTAGGCCAGTCACAAAGAGATAAATATTGTATAAAGTACCTAGGGTAGCCAAATATGTAGAGACAAAGTAGAACTGTGGTTGCCAGGGGCTGGAGGGAGCCTTGGGAAGGACTGTTAGTGGGTATAGCATTTCAGTTTTGCAAGATGAAAAACTTCTGAGGGAAGAGTCATAAAGTAAAGGAATAACTGCTGGACATTCTTGGAAAGAAGTGTTAGAACTTTCAAATATGTGGACAGGTTTCCTGTCTGTTTTGTTAGCTCTTGACATAAAACTTGCCATAGAAGCTGTCTTTCGAAATCTTAGTAGAAGGGATAAGTGGGTGAGAAGGAGAAAAACAATAGGGATAACCCCAAATTCCTAGTAGGTATTCAGACACCTGGCCTTACTACAGTAGAAAATTGTGTAGGCTCTACTATAGTTTGGCAGCGATGACACACTCAGTTGTAGACAAGTAGGAGTTTATATGACAGGTGTTTAGAGTTGGAAATTCAAGGCTAAGATGCAAACTAGAGATCCAGGTAATAAACAGAAGTGTATGTATCATGATGTGCTCAAGGAAAGGTGGATGAACTTGTCAAAAAGCAAAGAATTGAGTATTGGGACCAAAGTGTCCTAGAGACTGGGTGGAGGAAATAGCAATTATAACCTGAGAGGTGGGTACAAACACATTGCTGGTGAACTTCCCATAAAACCCCTCTAAGTTCTTGGGTAAATCTTGTGCTCATTTCAGGAGTTAAGTGGGCCACATCAGAATTTCTCTTTTCTCTGGGATAGCTGCATTTTTCTCAGCCTGACTGGCTGATTCATGAATTATGGTAGCCACTGGAAATGCAGTGAGGATCTGAGGGAGGAGTGTCAATCTCCCTGTGCTGAGGGAAAGTGAGGGCTGAGTCAAGGTGGCTGAATTTGAGACCTATTTGAGGGAGCAGTTGGAATAAGGAGGCCACTGCTGAAGCCAGATGGAAGGGAGTTGGTGAGGAACTGGGAGGAAGTAGAGGAAGCAGGTGTGGGGCACATGCTGGAGACTTTTGACCCAGAAAGGAAGAAGGAAATTTGGACAGTAACCAGAAGAATTAGCTGGGTCAAGGAAAAAGATATTTTACTTGCATTTTAAGTAAAAGAGAACTGATATTGTTGCAAGGTAACAAAGATGCCCACAGAACAGGAAAAAAATGAAGCTTGGAGAAGATGACTATTGTTGGGGCCATGTCCTGGGTGAGGTGAAAAAAAGAAAACAGGAAAAAAATATTTTTTAAAAAAGGTATGAGCTGATCCAGTGTTTTAAGGTTATTTGAAGGACAGTAAGTTTGAAAGAGAACAAGTGTCACGGCCTTTGGAACCAGAAACACCTGGGCTCTCACTCCAGTTCATCATGTTGGCTGTTACTCAATTTTCTTACCTGTTAAATGGGGACAATATTAATGTGTAGAGTTAGCCTGAGATCAAGATTGATTTATATGAAGTACTTAGTATTAACTTAGGGTCTTTACTAGATAAATGCCCATTATTTGTCGTCTGCAGAAATTAAGGGACAGTGGAGACACTGAGGGCTTAAAGAGGTGAAGATTAGGAATCAGCGCTATACCAAAGTTCAAAGGAATGGAAGAAAAGTGTATCAAATGCTGAGTGGAGCCAGAAGAACCTGACCTGCGTCTCTCTGATTGTGCATCTTTCTCTAGCAGGGTTCTTCTTGGGGAGAAGCAGAGGAGGTAGAATGTGGCTGTGACACAGATGCAGACTTGGATCAGGAAGGATGGGGAGGACCATGGAACCACCCTGGAGCTGTGGGCAGGGAGAAAGTGTACACTGCCAAAGGTGGTCATGGGGTCAGATGAAATATAAGGGGTTAAGACTGGGTGACAAATGTGAAGGTAAGGACTGGGGATATAGCTCAGTTGGTAGAGAGCTTGCCTTGCAAGCACAAGGCCCTGGGTTCAATCCCCAGCACTGCAAAAAATGTGAAGGTAATCTGGTAAGTGAAGTCATTATCAAAGTAGACTTTTATGGTTTTAGGTGTTATTTTTAGTTGATTAAAATAAGGTTTGCCTTTCCTAATAAAAATTATATAGACAGTGTATGTTTTTGACTGAATCTGGCTTGCTACTAAATGATAAATATTTAGGTCAAAAAAATTTTTTTTGGCTAATGGGTCTTTGGGAACACCAAATAAAATTAACCACTTAAGTTATTTTAAGGTGGGTGCATATTCTACAAGATGAAGCTAGATAAAATTGTAAGTACACTTTCCTTGGGCACTGTCATAGACACCTGGATGTGTCTAATAGGAACTCCAGTCTTCAGAATCTGAGAACCACTTCTGGATAATGATGAGAATTAAAACGTCAATGCTTCTTTTATTTTCACTTCAGTGTTATGTTTCTTGTCTTTTGCCAATGGTATGATATGGGCACAAAGTAAATTATGGCTAAGCATTAGAGCAATTTAAGACCATGTAATGGTCGGAACACATGAAGGCAGCTAGAGGCATTCAGCTGAAGAACAGACTGATCATTTATTGTTTACTGGATCATAAACTGGCCTAATTCCCACTTGCTGCTGCAAATGTCCATTAAATGCAACACCTTTGGTGCTCAAACAATTCCATTTTATAAATGCTTATATGTTTAAAAAAGTTAAGCAATCACCCTTCAGTCCTTAAAAATGACACAAAGCCTTTAGATCTCCTTGAACTCAAGTTGAAAACATTCCCTAAGGTAATAAGATATCCATCGTCTGTCATCTGAAATGGCTCTTAAAATCCCAGAGCTGCTAGTCTACCACTTCACTTTGTTCTGTCTAGATGTGCCTAACTGGTGAATAGAGGGACCCATTCCTCTATCAGGTTTTAAGGCTAAACAGTATGAACATGAACTTGCTTGGGATTAGCTATCATCTTAAACTCTTATCACTTTTTTTTAAGTGTTATTGCTGTCATGTTTAAAATTTTGATTCATTGTACACAAATGGGAAGGACTTAAAATCGGCACACTACAGTGATGCAGCCACATCAATGTTTATAGCAGCACAATTCAGACTGTGGAACCAACCTAGATGCCCTTCAACAGATGAATGGATAAACTGTGGTATATATACATGATGGAACACTATTCACCCATAAAGAATAAAATTATGACATTTGCAGGTACATGGATAGAGTTGGAGAATATTACGCTAAGTGAAATAAGTCAACCCCCCCTCCCCCCCAAAAAAACAAAGGCTGAGTGATTGCTCTTACCACTTTTGAAGTACAAATTTTGAAGTTGTAGTTTGGGAAAGGACTGCATTGGGAGAAATGCTAAAGTGTTAGGGGTGTGTTTATTCTCAGCAAACTAGTCTTACTCATTTCACATTTCCTGGTAGGAACTGTGGTTCCATTACTACAGTTACCTCACGTCTAGTCTGTGACCAGGAAGTATTCAAGAGTTCAATCAAGAAGCCCTCAACTACTTTTAATTTCCAGACTTTTCTGCAACAGATATTATGACAACCATGAAGGTATTGCTCAGATGTATGCTAAGCCTCTGGTTTTAAAGAAGTGACTTCAATCTTCAGCTTTACCAGACATATTAAAAACACAGCTGTAACTTAGAAGGGCCTCTGAGAATCCTGTGGTCCCTCCCTGATGGTCAAAGTCTTTTTTCTTCTGTAGAGGTCTGAGACTCAGACTCAGAAACATATTCAAAGTCACAGAGCTATCCCTGTAGAAGAAGTGGATGGAACCCAAATCTCTTAACCTTTAGGACAAAGGCAAGTGAGTATGTTCTGAAGGAGACTTCTGTATTACTTTAGCAAGCATTCTGGTATGTAATTATTTCATTTTTCTTTCTGCTCTAAAAATTCATTCATTTTCGTAGTTCATGCTTTCTCTTTGAATCCTTTACTGCTCTTTAATCAATCTTTATTTTTAATAGACTTATACCTCTATTAAAAAATGCAAATTTTCAGCTTTCTTCTCCTACACATTTTTAGAAATCAATTTTGGCCGACTTTCAAATGAAATAACACAGCTTAGAAAACATCTTACTAAAGACTATAGGGCAGATTTGGTTCTCATCAAGGTTATTCTTTAGAAGGAACATTTTTAGGTGGTGTTAAAAATACTACAGATTCATCCAACTCAGAGTTGCCTTCCCCAAATCACCAAATTAGTAATTAACGCCTCCAAGTTTAAAAGGAAATATCAGAAGATCATCCAGTTCCTCTTGAATTCTTAAAAAGTTTTTTTTTCTCAAGAGAATCTTATAAAATTTTCTGTTGTATTTACCCATTCTCAGCACTTGCTATGTTAAACTGAGAGCAGAAAATTTTCATTTAAAAACTCAATAGATAAAATAGCAGCTTATCGAAGGATACTGAGGAAAACAGAAGTAGAAACAAATGTGTAAACCAGGGCTTCTGGTTTTCTGTTTAGCACCTTTAAGTAACACTTGGTGTAATCTGGGGGCAAAGACACTTTCAAAGATGAATACATAAACACTGAGATAAAAATATACACCAATACTTAGAGATGATAGAAATGCAAGGCAGGATTCAAATCAAGTCAGTCCAAGAATGCTGCTCAAAGAATAGGGATCTTTTCCTCTGGTCCTGATAGACTGTTGTATTTATATTCTTGCAATATTTGGAACATTCTTGACCAGATGCCTCCTGTCTGCCTGCACATTGACTCTAGAAACAATCTGATGAACTTTTAAATTTTACTTATCTTCATGGTGGAACTGACTGAATCTGGGGCTTGTTGGTGGGCTGGATGAACCCCTGCTGCAGCCTCGGAGCAACGTAGGGCCCTACCTTCCTGGACTCCATGCCTCAGTGACACACACTTCAACACAAATGAAACTACTCCCCGACCTGAGGATCAGCCCAAGTCCAAAGACACTCAGAAGAATTCCAGGCACAAGGGGGATGTTATACAACCCAAGGACAAGGGTGGGGGGTGCGTGTGTGCAGAGGGTGCCATTCAACCACGGCAGGGATTTCCCTCCAAGTCACAATCTTTTGACTCTCATTTTGTAATTTTTGAAAGGGCCGACTGAACTCTGGAGGGAGAGTTGCCTGCCCTCCCCTGAGAAGTATCCAGCTTAGTATTATGGTCCAAGCTTCTACTGCCTGGCCGATATCTGATGGCTGCTCTAGAGGGGTCTCCAGTTGCCCCAAAGCATCCGGCTATCCTTTCAGTTTACAATTGCTCAAGTGCCAAGTTTTGGCCAGTGGTGAGTACTGGAGATAGTTCTTGCCTCTAAAACGACAACAGATTTGATAACAAAAAGACATGCCCTCACTTTATTAGCTAACTGTCCTCTCTGAAGCACAAAGTGAAAAGCCCTCTTGCCTTTAATGTGGAGAACCTACCTGTAGCCATGAGAGGAGATTTAGGATTCTGGTGGAAACTTGTAAAATATAATTTTGGACCCAGAAAATACTGCAACAGATGTGATAGAAGACAGGATTTCACATTCTATGCTTTGTCTTGTCATGAAGGAAATGTGGGCACAGCAAATCCTGTTCTTGTCTCATATAGGCCCCCTGGGGTTGACACATGAAAGCCACCAAGGAAAGGGGAGGCTGTGAGAGTCAGCCATGATGCTCAGAAGAGGCCCACCCTGGAGGGGCCTCCCTTCCATTAGGGACAGGTGTGGAGCCCACAGCTCTGGTAGAGGACTTTTTCCAAGAGGACCTGGAATACCGTGGAAGTGGCATTTGTTCCAGAGTCAGGAGGAGAGTTAAGAAGCCTCAGTGAACCAACAACGAGAAGGAGACGGTGTCAGAAGCTGAAGTCTGAGCTGCTCACTGCTGGCTTCGTGCTGTTCAGAGCTCTCCTGGACCTCACGAACTCTCCTCATTGCTTGTTCTTCCTATTGATTTATCTTCAGGTTTCAGATCACTTTTGAATTTGTGTTCCTGAGAATAATCACTCTGGCCTGTCTTTCCTGATGAAAATTCCTCATTTCATGATCCACTACTACTATTTTCTACCTCAAACAAAACCTCAACATACTGAATGACCTACAAACGTCTAGAAATGCTTTTGCATCATTATTTCCCATTCTGGGTACACAGGAAATTCTGCTAATTCTAAATACATACTCCTTTTCCTTTCAGTACTCACTATATATGCAATAGTTCCTCCTTCTGTCGGGTGGATATTTCAGTGGATGCCCCAAACCAGTCAGTACTGAACACTAGATATACTGTATTTTCCTATACACACATAACTATGGTAAAATTTATCAATTAGGCACAGCAGCAAATTCCCGATAATAAAGTAGAAAAATTGTAACAATATACTATAATAAAACTTATTTAAAACTTATAAATTATTGATTTCCAGAACTTTCCATTTAATATCTATGGACCATGGTTGGCTGCAGGTAACTGAAACCACAGAAAGCAAAACTACAGTTAAGGGGGGCCTTGGGCATTGCATACATCGTCATCATCCTGCTCCAGCCCCTCTGAAATTCTATGAGTGAAATGAAAACTGCTTTCCCCTTCACTTTCTTTCTGGCAGATGAACACTGCTGGCAAGTTGATCTCAAATGTGAAGTTTCTCTGTAATGTCTTTCTGAGGTGTCACAGTCCTACCAGCTCAAATGATCTTGTTTGGCAGAGTGAGATGAACAAGTTTCTGATACTGGTCTGGGGTGGGTGCCGCTGCATGGCCTGAGTGCTGAGACACACACACGTCACCACAAGTGACACCAGGATGACAAATAGCTTCTTGCAAATTACTTGTTAAAGGTGGAGAATTCTAGAAGACCATTTGTCTTCCTTGCTTCTGCAAGTTCAAATTTAATTTCTGAAGCAAGATCTTTTCTACTCTAAACTGGAAAGATTATTTTCTGCTTTGTAATCTTAACTGTCAGTGTAACCACATCAATTGTAACCATCAATTTAAATGCTATAAGATGATGAATCCCTTGTATTATTAAAAATATCTAAAGAAGTACTGTGTGTTTCCTTGGTAGGTTTACTCTGACAGTGAATCTGGAGAGAATACATAAACGTAAATGTGCAAAATATATACACATTTTCAATATTTATATTTGAAATATTACCTGTAGCAACAAATGTTCAACTCTTATGACTATTTGAAGGATTTCTGTTTGTTTTCATTTGGGGCTAATAGTTAACTGTACTTATTGTCTTCTAATAAAACTTTTTTGGATTTGTTAAATCCCAGAGAATATGATAGATTGGGAACCAAGAAAAACTAAAAAGTTGCCAACCAACTAAACTAAAAACTTCAAGATCAAATAGTTTAACTCTCTTGCACTGACTATTAACACTGCCTGGGCATCCAGCTAACTCAGGCTTCCTCACAGTTTTTAATTATAATTTCATTATGTGTAATACCAGCTTCCTTTGTTAAACGAGGTTTTATTACAAGGCTATTATGTAATTCCACTCATGGGTTAAAAAAGTTTCCTCTGCTTGGAAAACCTAATTGCAGTGGCACTGTCCCTGATGCCTGATGGGAATCACTGAACATGAGAATCTGGTAACTGGATTTTATTTTTAAAATAATATAGCCCGTTTTACTCATTTTTAGAAATGGCCTTTTAAGCTCCTGAGTGACTAACTCGTCTTTCCATCCATGACCTGGGAACCTGCACTCACCTGAAATGCAAGCCATGCTGTGGGATCACAGGGTGTCCCACCTCCTGTTATTATTTGAGCCCTACAGTCTAGCTCAAAAGCCCATTTTTCCCGGACCATAGCCATCTCCTGGCAAAGAGCCCTATTCCCTGCCATTTGCCACTTGTTCTGTGCTATTTTAACTCTGGACAAGTTGTGGTAGGAGGCTATATTTAAATTGGCCTGTGCTGTGAAGAAACACAGTGAATGCACATGGCACCTTTCCCCTTTTTGACATAATGCAATTGTGCTCTGGCTCTGAATCGAGCCGTGCGGGATTCTGCACTATACACACCACAATACACAGGGCTGGACTCCCACTCCCTAGGTATTCAGCGGGAATCATTAAAAGTTAAGGAAAATGTAGGGATGGGACAGAGACCCATGGGACTGTCACCCAAAACTTCAAGAGTCAACTGAGAAAACATGGACAGTAATGAAGGAAGCAGAGATTCCCTTGCTCCTGGCTGAGGACTACTAGAGTATTTGTAGAATAATTTTCCAAAGACCTACTTTCAGATAGGAATTATAAAAGTATAACATATCTATTGAGAGAGCCTTAAAGGAAATTGCATGCACACATAAAGCTAGGCTTCTCAAGTCTGAGCTTTTAGAAGTGAACTGAGAAGTACTTTCTTCTAACCAGCTCCTCCCTGCCTGCCCCTCCACTTCCACGGACATCAGCTGCATACACTTCTGTGCCAGACACAGGATGAGTTCCTACCTGGAGTTATGCTGTTGCTTTATAGAAGAAAACAGTCTGGAAATGCCCTGGAATCATTAAAAGTTAAGGAAAATGTAAAAAGCAGCTCTCTATAGAATAGGTATTGAGGTCTCACAAACATTCCCAGCTCAAAGCCAGCCTAGAGCCAGCCTTACCACTCTGCCTGACAAATCAGAAGATGGTTAATTTTTCAGGAACTACTTTACAAGTCTGAGATTTTTGCCTGGGGTCCTGACATACGGGGTGCTGATGTTTCTATTTTGCTGGCAGTGGAAAGAAAATCCAGCCTATGTATGTGATCATATTCTTCCAGCAGGACTAGAAGTGCTCAGGTATACAAGCCAGGGTTTCTTCTTATTTACTTGCAGATATTTACATCTGCTTGGGATTTTTCCTGCTGCCAGCCAAATCTCTCTACTTGATTTCTTTGCTTAAAAAACTTTATTATCCAAGTAGGTAGTAAATAATAGACCTGACTTTTGTTTCCTGGAATAAGCAGAACAACCATTTTAGAAAAGTTATGTTAAAAACATATTTGCCCACACAGATGAGTCAATTAACATGAAACCATTTTTAAATGTCCTTAACAAAAGAGCCATTAGCAGACTATTTGGTTACATGTAGTCAGGGATACAGACTTTCAAACTTATCTACATAGTGGCAAAACAGAGGTGAATGGATCAAAACAGAGGTGTCTGTTTTTACTGGAAGACATACAAGTGGCGCTGAATATAAGTATGCTTTGAATAGCATCAAAACACAACTCAAAATAAATCCCATATTACCTTTAGTGGTCTGAGCTTTCAGAGAGCTAATTCCAAATTTCAATGAATAAGATTCCATCTTCTTTCCTGAATGCATTCCAGGCTGATGATGATGATGTTTTGTGGTACTGGGGATTGAACCCAGGAGTGTTCTAACATTGGGCTACAACAGCCCCCCACTCTCCTACCCCCTGCTTTTCTTGTGTCACACATGCTAGGCAAGCTCTGTGCCTCTGAGCTCCATCCCCAGCCCTTTCTAAAGATTTTTTTTTTTTTTTTTTTTTTTGAGATGATCTCACTGAGCTCCAAGGCTGGCTCTGAACTTGCAATCCTCCTGTCTCAGCTCCTGGGGATTATAGGCTGTGCGTCACTGTGCCCAGCTTCAGGCTCATTCTTAAAGGCAGCATGACAATGAAAAATGTGTGAGATTCTTCCACGTAAGTATGAGTAGCAGTAAGTCATGTATTTACTACCTGAATCAAGAACCTGCCACGTAGATGCTGCCAATGAGATATAACAGATAACAGAAGCACAGGCCCCTAACATCGCTTCAAATCCTTTAATGGAACTGCTCTTTAAAAAGCATTACGTTTTCCTCCAAAAGCAAGGCTATGAAGTCACCCTTCCCCATTCCTTGTTTTGAGAAGAGGAAGAAAGGTCTTTGAGAAACTCATCTTACTTAGGTCAGAATCAAGGCAGAGAACTAACAGAGGCCAAATTTTGGCCTTAATAATATAAAAAAAAAATGGTAAAGAGTATTGTTAGAGGTCCTAAAGATATATTTCTTTCTTTTTAAAACTAATGCATTTTAGCCGGGCATGGTAGCACATGCCTGTAATCCCAGCAGCTTGGGAGACTGAGGCAGGAGGATTGGGAATTCAAAGCCAGCCCCAGCAACAGCAAGGTGCTAAGCAACTCAGTGCGACCCTCTCTCCAAATAAAATACAAAATAGGGCTGGGGATGTGGCTCAGTGGTCCAATGCCCCTATTCAATTGCCAGTACCAAAAAAAAAAAAAAAAAAAATTAATGCATTTTAATTATTCAGAATAGTGAACTTCATTGAGGCATTTTCATAATGCATATAACATACTTTGATTATCCACCTCCCATGCCCCTCCCAAACCTGCTTCTCTAGAAATCTCCCCTAAAGGAATATTTCTAAAAATTCCTAATTATTTCATTTTCTGCTATTGTGTGTGCATGTCCCCATAATTATTAACAATTAACACATGTGCAGATCATAATACTCCAAGATTAAAATGAATAAAGGGCTTATGGATCATTATTTCTAGGAATGATAGGCTAAAGAAGAAGACAAATTATACCATAGTTCTTAAGGAGGCCAGGAAAGGAAATACCAATAAGCAAACAGAGCTCCAAGTGTAGAAGCCAGAAATAAGAGGGCTGAAGTCAAATCTCTGGATTTTAGGGAAAAACAGGATGAATGAATAAGACAGGTTCCCAGTGGCCTTGGGCCCATGCTCCACTCATCCTGAACACAGGGTTATTCAAAGTTGCAAATGTATGAGTTGGGAGATGCCCTCTGTGACAAGGAGGTCAGTCTGGCCAATATGGGGAAGTAACAGGGCAATATACAAAGGACGCTTCCTGGTCAGTGACTTGCAGTCTATAAAGTATCACCAGTGGAAAGACAAATACACGATTTGCAATAAGTCACTGACTGTACTAAGTTAAGCAAGCTAGTATTGGTGATGATGATGATTAATTATGGTTAACATTTACTGAGTACTGATTATGTGCCAGCATTAATTTACATTAATTAGAAATTTACAAGGAGTACCTTCTATAATCTACCCTGGGTTATCAGCTAGTGGGTAGTGAGAGCTGGTTTGAACTGGAGAATTTTGCCTGTACATCCACACTGCCACACCCACTATCGTGTCAAGCTATAACATTCTTGGATGGTGGTCTTTCTTTCCATTCTACCTGTCAATGGTTTTCCTCATCATCTGAATTACTGTGAGATGAACATTTCTTTCCAGAAAGAATTTTAAAATTTTTTCTTAAGTTAACATATTCATTTTCCTTACTGTATTGATTCTTGGATGTAATTTCCTTTCCTTTCTTAGCTTAAATGAAAGTATGACGGACAATATCAATTAATAAGTGATAGCTGCACTTAACTCTTCAAATGATTTTACTCCAAGATAAGGAATTTGCCAAGTTGCAGCATCTCCCTTTGGCCCTGTGGGAGGCTGAGATGCTGCTTGAGTGTGAGCTGCTGAACTGGGCCAGTGTCTCTGCCACTGGGATTCAGGGGTGACATCGCCAAAGCCTCTGTGGCAGGCACTTCATGCCCTACGTGTGGCATATGAAGCCTCCTGCCTGCCAGGCCACCCCAAGGCCACACTTGCATCTCATCCTGGTCCCTGCTGTGCTCAGGCCATCTGGAGGCTCTGGCTGTTCCCTCCTCACCTCCTGCCCTGGGCATGTCCTCAGGTGTCTTTGAGCTTGTCATTTCTGGCACTGAAAACCAGCCTTCCTCAATCTATAGTATATTGTTACAAACACAGCATAAATGTAATCCTTGGTTAGATTAGCATAATGGGAATTTCGCGGTCTCTCTGGATTTGCTCCATAGACAGACACATTATTTAGGATTCATGAACTTCAAAAGCTCCAAACTAAAAATACCTCTGCCATCATATTGGAATGCACTCAAAGTCGAGTTTCTTGCCGTTTGTCTAATCCACTCCTATAGTGGCGAAGAGCAGAGTTTTAGAATCAATCTGCCCAGATGTGAGTGAGTTCTCACAATCATGAGCCTGAAACCCAGGGCTAGCTATTCACCCTGGCTATGCCTCAGTTTCTTCACCTTGCAATGTAAATAGCAGTAAAATCTAACTTTTAGGTTTATATGAGGACTATACATAACTCATGTAAAGTCCTAACGCAGATAATATAGACAAAGCCAGGCACAGAATAAGCACTTAACATTATATACAGAGTATTTACCTATCTGATTGAATAACATTAAAATAAGTTTCCATTTAAGTAATATATTTGCATGGGTCAAGAATATTACAAAATAATGGATGCCAGGCCCAGTGGCACTTGCCTATAAACCCAGAGGCTTGGGAGGCTGGGGGAGGATTACAAGTTCAAAGCCAACTTCAGCAACTGAGTGAGGCTCTAAGTAACTCAGCTAGACCTTGTCTCAAAATAAAAGGGATGGGGATGTGGTTCTGTGATTAAGTGCCCCTGGGTTCAATCCATGGTACCCCTCCCCCCAAAAAAGGCATGAGTGTCCCATCACCCCAATAATAACCAAGTCACACCCAATACTGTTCTTAAAAAGATTTTCCCAGAGTTTAAATAAATGTAAGAAAATGTGACTATAAAATCCTATTTCCTCTTTTTCTAAGCAAAAGGAAGCAGTATATGCAATATTTCTGTATCTTTTATAAACTGTAACAAGAAAATAATGACCAAGTAAAGTGTAAGGCAATGTATTGTTTTACCCCTTTACCTCTGTGACAGATAGCAGTGAATGAGACCACCCAGACGATGCAAGGCAGTAGAGAAGTGAGGCGGTGGTAGGCAGAAAACCTGGACTTGGGTCCTGTTCTGGCCTTGGCAAGCTGTGTGACACCAGGCAGACTACTTGAAGTCTTGGAGGCATAGAAGAGGTATTGTCATTGTGCTTGTTGGGGGAATATAATGACGTATATATACAAGAGTTTTGCAAATTGTGAAGCAAGACAGATGGGTGCACACAGTGTTATTAACAGTTAGAAGTTACTACAATCCACGAGTCCGCTCTTTCTATTCTGGAAGTATCAGCACTGGCTACTGAAAACACAAAGTCCCCATTTCTGACTCAAGAGCTGGCTGGCCAGAGGACACTGACCATGTTCAAAGTTTCAACACGGATGCAACTTTTTGGGGAGTTGATATAAATTTCTGTCCATAGTAATTTTTACCTGGCAGTGGGCTTAAGGTTTGAAAACAGAGGTAAATGGAAAGCAGAGAAGTCATATCAAAGACCTTCAGTTTTCATATCCTCGGGAGCACTAAAATGAATTTGGTGCTCTAACAACATGCCCCGCAGGCCCCATTCTTCTCCTCATCCTGTTCCTCACGAGGGCAGCAGCTGGGAGCCTGCAGAAGGGACTGGTTGAGGGGAAGCTCCGCATGGGTATTTAAGAGATTTGGATTCCTTCTATTGCTCATGTCCTCCTTCCCATTTAGAGCCAGAGGCCTTTTACATACCACAATGTATTAGTTTCTTCATCTGAAAAATTAGGTGGTTAGAATTACAACAATTCTATTTCTTACAAGAAATTTAACATTTTCTCTCCCTCGAATAGGAGAAGAGTTAGTACATGATCTGGCTTACAGACCCCTACATCCCCTCTCCTCACCTTCCCCTGCCTCCTATCAACAGCTGTTCGGAAAGACCTGAGAAGACTGAGGAACATACTTTGAAAACCACTGGAATACTGAAGAGTTAAAAAATTCCCTTCAGCATGAATATTCAATAATTGTTGTAGCTACACTTTCATTTCTAGGGAAATTCATTTACTATAAATAAATACAAATAAAAATAAAAGTAGATCTCTGCTTTTTCTAAGTGATGACAATCTTCCCATTATATCAGATGAATTATTTTGCTTTGTTAAATAAAGTTAGAAGTATTAGATTCAGGTAGGAAGAGGTGAATATACCTTCTAAAATTATTATTTGAATAATAAAGAATGCTAAATCATGGAATACACAATAAAATAATTTGTTAAAGTTACTGTATTTTGTAACTATAGATCAAAAAGTCTAGCAATAGATATATGTGAACATAACAAAGATTCATAGCTGATTATTTTAGTAAGTGGATCTGCAATGGTAGCCAAAGTCTTTATCTTGCAACCTGCCAATTCAATCTAGCATTACTATTATGCTAATGCATTTCACAAAATCTGGAAACTCAGATCTCAGAGCTGATTTCATTCCAACCAATTTATATAGACCAGGAAGATAGGCCAAGAACATGACGGTTAGCAGCACCCCTGCCTTGCCATCCCATCGTGTGTATCCCAAGTGTTTGTGTGACATGCAATCTATATAATTACATGGGCATTATGATCCTATCCTGCTCAGCTCCAGCATCCAAGGTGACTGATGGCATGAGGCATCAGAACAGATCCATCCAGGATGCAAAGTACAAAGATTACTAATGGGTTGGTCAGAAGGCATCACTTCTTCATCCATAAGTGGTGAAAACTTGGGTGGGGGGTGACCTGCCACTCTCATGGACTATAAGGCCAACATGAGCAGGAATGGCCAATTTAAATTTGACTGCCCAGAACTGGGCTACTCTTCAGCAAAGCCAACAGGTGTTTCCCCAATATTTGTTATTCTTTTTTTTTTTTTTTTTGGATCTGGGGATTGAACCCAGGGGTATTTGACCACTGAGCCACATCCCCAGTCCTATTTTGTATTTTATTTAGAGACAGGGTCTCATGGAGTTGCTTAGGGTGTAAGTTGCTGAGGCTAGCTTTGAACTCACGATCCTCCTACCTCAGCCTTCCAACCTGCTGGGATTACAGGCGTGCACCACTGCACCTGGCATGTTTTTATTCTTGAATATACTGTTAATGTACTTGCCTTGCTTATTAGTCATGAAATGTATGGAGGCAGGAAGGAGGAAAAGAGGGAAGAATCAGCTAAGAGGAAGGTGGATGACAGGGAAATCGAGGAGAGAGAATGACACATTGTTTCCTGTGGGTTCAACGTGGCCAAGAGTACCTAACCATTCTAGAGTTAAATTAACATCAAAGAACTATCTTAAGACCCTGAGAGAAATGTGAAAACTAAAATTTTAATTTTGATTTATTACTATAACATGCATGTAGATACAAATACCCTGACAATATGTGAAAATGTAATGCTGCCCTATAATTATTATTGAGTATTATAGCACCAAAGCTTCTCTGAATGCTTAATGAGCACAATCATTATATTGTATGGTACTGGGCACTGAACCTAGGGGTGCTCTATCACTAAGCTGTATCATGAGCCCTTTCCAAACTTTTAATTTATTTTTTATTTTGAGACAGGATCTAAGTTGCTAAGGCTGGCCTTGAAATTACCATCTTCCTGCCTCAGCCTCCCAAGTAGCTGGGATTACAGGCATGTGCCACTGTGCCTGGCCAAAATTACTGAACATTCACAATAACCCTGTAAAGTCATTTTTCTCTCCATTTTATGTGTAATGATACATATTCCAATAGGTGGTGGTGTATCCAAAGTACGCATCAGTGTACAGCAGAACTAGAAATAGACGTAGGCATGTTTAATGATAAAGCCCAGGAGCTTTCCCCGACATCATTCTGCCTATCAGCTGGAAAGATTAGAACACTATGGGGAAAATCTGCCAATGTGTGATGTCCATTTGGTGTCATACTGGTTTTTGTATTTAAATCTCAAACATCTTAAACTTTTGTTTTTAAAAATGAACTCTCACAACATTGGTCATTCCAATAAAGGGGATTTGCATTGAGCTACAGATAAAATTAATCACCAGCTAGAAATTAGGTAGCATTGCTAAACTAACTCTGCCTACCACAAACCTCCTTGGATCAAAATGTCACCAGTGGTCACTTGGGCATGTAAGGCTTGCCTTAATATAGCAGGAGCAAAAACCCTACTGATCCCTCAGTGAGCCAATTTGGTTAAGAGAGCTGAAAATACTAAGTGGGCAGATGTGTTTACCCAATTATTTCAGTCAAACAGACCCAGCCTTAGTATCCAACACACTGAAATAACCCCATACTTGTTTAGAAGCAAGTGTCTATGGACAACTTTCTAACTAAAAGTTTGACAAGAGCGAACATTCTGTTTTTGTGAGTCTATAAAAATTGCTGAAAGTTATGACTGCTGGGAATCCAAGCACCAAGCTCTGGATTCACAGCCATGTGTTCAGATTCATTCTCATCTGTTCTGTGTGGTTAGTGGGAGATGCCCCAAACCCGACCCAACTCATTCCACACTCACTCTCTCACATCCAGACTTCTGTGATCTGAGGTCATGGGATAAATCTTCTTGGATTTCCCCCTCCCACACCCTGCCCTTTTCTTATGACCACTGGTACCACCCACTGTCAGCCTCCTCCTTCCAGGAGAGCTGAACAGCAGCCACCTTTGACATTACAACAGATGGGAGACTGGGGTGAGGCTACGTGGAAATGACCGAGCTGGCCCTCAGAAACACACTTGTGAAGCCGTCTAATCCATCCTGAGGCTGGGAGACCTTCCATAGCTGCCTCTGATTGGAGGCTCAGTACACGGTGGGCATTATACAAAATTCAGGTCATACATGGACACACTTAATCCTTTTGATTTCCCCATGAGTAGGGTTCTGTAAGCCTCCTAATGAAGACACCAAGGTTAGGAGAAGTTAAAATAACTTGCTCCAGGTGGAGCCAAGACTGTGCCTAACTTAGAGCAAGCGTCCTTCCCACATTCTACTACCTTATATTACAGAGTGAATCAGACTAGCTCCCTTTGTGCCTATCAGCCTAGAATCTTCCATCAAGCTTTCCCTATCAAAGTTCCAAACTATTATTAGGGAAGATATTTGAACAGTTTACTCTAAAACAGAACACCCAAAGACAAAATGCATTCCACACTCCATCAGAAACATTACATCTTTTTTTGTGCCATTAGGAGAGAGTTGCTCACAACAGTATGGTATGGTGGGCACCAACAGTCTACTGTAGGAAAACAAATCAAGAACTTGAGAATGTATATTTGAATTTAAACAGGTACTACAATGTTTTACTAGAGGTGCTTTAATGAATGGCATTTTGATTTTTTAAAAATATATTTAAAACAATGATTATTATACAGCTTGTGATAAGGAAAATGTGGTGCACGTATACTTCAGAATATTATGTGACAGGCAGGATCAACAGTGTACATATGGCACAGGGATAACCTTAAAACATACAGTGGAAAAAATACACATATGTATAAGTATATAAATAAATATAAATATATATATAAAACTGAAAAATACTGGAAGATGAAAAAGATTCTAAACAAAAGGAAGCGAGCTGTGTGGAATGGTGTCATTTGTGTTAACTCAAAAAATAGAATAACACTATGTTTTCCAATTTATACATCATCAATGACATGCAATAGACACACATTACAAAGTGTGTCTCACAGGGAAAAGGAGAAACAAGAGAGGGGCTCTCCTTGGCTGGCTGCCTATGAGAAGGTAGGAGCTGAGGATCGTGAATGCTTTACCCTTCTATGCTGAAGGCTAAGAAGAGGGAACAGAAGGTGAGAAGGCGGAAAGATGGACACAAATGTGAACCCAGCTCAGAGCTCTGACCCCACAAATTTGTTTTTATCTTTAGTTCTATTTCTCCTTTATAGTGGTATACTAAATCATCAGTTTCAGAAACTTGTCCCAAGCTCTGCTTAGAGTCCAGGTTGTCCCATGAATACTAAAATGCACTGAAAATGGTACCTGCTGGCCACAGAAGTGGACCTTGGATTTAGTCCTAAAAACTGCTCCATTTTCTTCTCACAAATAATAAACTGTCAGAACATATAGGACACAGAGATGAAGGAATGAAAAGAACAGTGGTGCACTCGTGGATTTGCAGCATCGTCTTCCTCTCCCCACTTCTGCATCTACTGAATCCAAGGGGTGGCAGTGATTGCAAATTTCCTTCCCTTGGACCTCCACCTCTGAGAGTCCTCCTGGCCCTTAGCCTCAGGCCATCTGGGGAGGCACTGTGGTGCTTGGGGAAAAAACCTTCATAAGCCAGGGATAGTGAACGAACTCCTCAACAAACTCTCCACTGACACATCACTAAAAATAAGTATGCTTACATGCATAACACATTTTTGGAACAGTAAACTGAACTCTCTTCTTTATCCTCTCTTGAGACTTATGTGCCATTCTTATTCAACTTTATATGAAGTAAATGCAGGTGCAACAACTCCGAGCACTGTAGGCAGTAACTTTTGATGTGATAAGTACACATCTGCCAAGAAGCAAAGGAACAGCAGAGCCAGTGGACAGGCACTGTGTATCAGCTGCTAGCCCGGATTCCGGTCAAACGCTGATAAGGCTCGCTTGGGCATTGCCTTATTTAGTCAGACTTCTCTGCCCAAACACCGGTGCACGGTGACAACTGCGCATGCTATTACAAGTCTTTCTCCTTTCAGTCATCTGCTGACACACCAATTAAAAAAAACGTCTCTACTATTGAAACAGTCTATTGCCTGGCCGACTAGTGATCTGCCTGCAAAGAATAATGATAACGTATTATAAACCCAAATATGTTTATTTAGCAAAGGGCCTCTCATAAACAATGATGAAAATTAAGTTAAGGCTGCCCCCATAACAATGAACAAATTACTATTGTGTATTTTTACTACTGGCTAAAATGTCAATCGCACATTTTCCCCCATAGTCCAGTATAATACCTTTCTGAAAATACCTTTTTCCAGCATACACTATGGTATTATAAAGAGCCTTATATTAGAAATCAGTGACTTGATCTAGATGTTGTTATGCTATTAACAGAACCAATGTGAGTCACACAGATACACAAATCACCATATGTATTTTAACTATTTTTTACAAGTCTAGCATGTAAATCAGTTTTAATTGCTTATGGAAGAGGGAAACTAAGAACATGGAAGGAATTCCAATATATGCTGTTAAACAACATAAACCAAATTAAAAAAAAAACAACAAAAATCTAGGATATAGACTGCACACACATACTCCAAACTATGATCCTTTACCTGCAATTTCAAAATCTAAAAAGCTTTAAAATACCAAAATTTCCATTTTATAAGGTGAGCTTCAAAACTGCACAGTAACACCTGGATGCAACTGACATGAGGCTATTTACGGTTCCTTTGCTGTACTCTTAGTGTGAATATTCAGTTTCCCTGGAGAATTAACGTGTTTGATTACCGGGTGTTGCTCAGACCCCCTGGGGGTATCATGTAGCTTATGCTATGCACACTATATTCCTTTTCTAAAATCCAGTTAGTTCTGAATTCTAAAACATCAATACCCAAAAGGTTTTGGACAGTAACTGAATTTGTGGTACGTAACTATCTGCAGCAAGGGGGATAAAACTTACACTTGTATGTATAAATATCAGAAAAAATTTATAAAGATACTAATAACATTGCTGCCTTCAGGGAGGGGCTCCTGGTCAGCTAGAGTCTGGAGTGGGAGGCAGATTTATATTCCATCTAAACCATCTTGTAATTTTCAAATTTTGAACCATGAATGTGAATCATCTTTAAGAAATAAAATTAAAATTAAAAAAAGTCACAACTTATAAACATATGGCAAGAGCCCGATCTATTTAAAAGACATCCTGCTAAGTTTTCAGTGGGCAATGCTGCCCTCCCACAGTTGGTGGGTGGGTACCTTTGACCAAACCTTCCTGGTCACCATAAGTTCCAGTTTCTCTTGACTCTCATTTTAAGCATGCAAAGTCTTTCCAAGGCAACCCCTTCTTCCTTTAAAACACTGCTTACAGACCATTTCTTAAATGAAGATTTCATCTCCCTAACACACCTGTACTTTTTTCAATGATGTAACCCTATAAAACAAATGAACTTATCTTGTTCTATCTTCTCCATTAACCCTAGAAATTCATGGAAGCAGGGATAAAATAACTTCCTTTTAAAATTTTTACTTGGCAGTTTTTCTTACATTGATGGTTAATTATACTGTGTGTCTATTGGGTCTTCCTAATAAGTCTTCCCTCGCCTGCCCAAAGAGAAAGTGATAAATATTTGCTGAACTGAATTAAGCTTATAAACAATCATTTCCCACGAAGTCTTTATAATGAAAATCAAATGGAAAAAAATAATCAAGTTAGGCTGTTAAAAACTCAAAAATTCCTGGAATGACGAGTGCATATGTGTGGGATATAGCCCTGGGACAACAGGGAGCTGGCTATGAATTTACAACCCAAGCCCTGATGCATGCACTTAAGGTGGAGAAACCCCAGTTACGTTCTGGAGCTCTTACATGTATATGAAATGACCTAGTAAGAAACACTGAGGGTTAAAATTGCATTTGTTCCCCATGGTGTTAGAGAAAAAAAATTATTTACTGATGTTATTAACATCCCGAGGAATCTAAGAGTTAAAAATATTTAAAAATCATGAGTTACTAAATTTAGAGAGAGCTCAAATTCTTATCTTAGAATCCTTGAAATCACTTCAAAACGATTTTCGTAAAGGTCACTAAATTATATTAGTATACAGTGGCAGCTTAACAGTTAACAGATTTAACCAACTGCATTGTTATTCATGTAGTTTAACAATTAGTTAAGAATTTTTGCCTTGTAAACTATTTAGTTTACAACAAACTATTTAGTCAGTTTCTTCTATTTCTTTTTTTCTTCTTCTTTTAAAGGCAAATGGCAGAGACTTCTGAAGGAGGGCAAATAAATTCTATCCAGCAAAATAAATTTCCCTCTGACTACACATTTCATTCAAACCCACTGTTTTGGTGTTGGCATTCAAAATCAAAGTACAATTTTTCTCGGAAGTTAATTCTACTGAAGAAGGTCACTTTTAAACACCATGTAGTTTTCAATATAACTATGTACTTATTCTAGCTGATAATCAGGTTTTTTTTTTTTTTTTTAAGCTGGAAAAACCTTGACAACAATTTTAAGTCACTGTTGTCACTTTCCAGATGAGAAAACTACGTCCAGAGAAGTCGCAGTTATTGGAGGTGCTCTGATGGCCAGGTATACAATTATTAAAAAGAACTGGCTGAACTTAAAGAAACAAGTACATTATTGCCCAATAAACCTATGCATGTGCAAAACACCATAGTAGAGAAGAGGGGAGATGGAATAGCTGGAGAAGACACCCAGGAGGGGCTTTGGCAGGGTTGGGTTTCATCTTCCCATTCTCATTGGGTCGCTAAGCTTCCTGCTACCCACTGCAGAATTTCAGCCGCACTGGTACGTAGGCCCTGCAATTGGCTGTTTACATGTTTGTCTCACTTAAGGGCTGACTTTGAAAACCCATTTTTTTCCTTACTATTATCAGCAAATTATAAAAACATTTTTATTGGTGCTTTTTAGTTATACATAATATTGGGGTTCATATGACATAATTGCACAAGCATGGAATATAATTTGCTCTACCCATTTCTTGAACAACATGCAGATAGGCTCTCAATTAGCCATGAAATGAGTCTGATGGATGCATTACTTTAGGGCAAAAATGGTCACAGCAGAGCTGGGACATCCCTGAAGGGCTAGAGAATGGTGGTCTAGAAGGACACAGTGGGAAAAGAAAGAAAAAGGGGAACTGGGAGGCAGATGTCTGTAGAGGGTGAATAAAAGAGGAGGATAGCCAGGCGTTTTGGCGCATGCCTGTAATCCAAGCGACTTGGGAGGCTGAGTCAGGAGGATCACGAGTTCAAAGCCAGCCTCAGCAACTTAGTGAGGCCCTAAGCAACTCAGTGAGACC
>JAJEJO010000219.1:471045-521347 GCA_020662805.1 Glaucomys volans
AGGGAGGCTGAGTCAGGAGGATCACGAGTTCAAAGCCAGCCTCAGCAACTTAGTGAGGCCCTAAGCAACTCAGTGAGACCCTGTCTCTAAATAAAATACAAAATAGGGATGTGGCTCAGTGGCCGAGTGTCCCTGAGTTCAATCCCTGGTTCCAAAAAAAAAAAAAAGGGGAGGATAGTTAAAGAGCACGTGAATAGCCACGGAAATACAAAGGTGAAACCAGAAGAAAGTTAAGCCCTTGGACAGTCTCTCCAGAGATGAATGGGTCCATCATGTTAGGAGGGCACAAAACCATAGCCTCACATAATTTTAATGGTAGTTTTAAGTGATTTGAAGAATCTTTTGTTCACATATTTCAGACAAAAGCTAGTCGGTATCTGAATTGGGCAGAGATGACTTGGTTTAACGTGACTCTCAAACTATGCACTCCTTTTGTGCATGGTATGAAGATTTTACCTGAGAGTTTATGGCTGGGCAAACACAGACTCACCCACAAGTGAAGTGAAGGGTGTGGAAGAGCTGCTGTGTAAACTGAGGGACGCTAGCAAACTAGTCCAAAGAAATATATCCACACTGAACACTCAGGGCCCATTAAACCAAGCAACCTTTAAGAATGGGAAGGAACTTTTTCTCCAGAAATCGTCCCAAGAAAATGGAGCAATAGTTCACTTGGGTCTGACTTTCGTTTCTTTACACAGGATTAAAAGGAAATGACCATGGTGGCTTAACCTAACTGCAGGAGCAGCCCTGACTATATCCATCACAGACACGCCACGAGCTGCAGAGAAAGATGGTAATGCAAATCTGCTTAGCAAGAACAGCAGGATGGTCTAACAGATTAATAATGGTAATTAAAGCTTTGATGCTAAAAAAGAGTGACAATCCCAGAGATATTTAATTGAAAAATGCACAATAATCATGACCCTTTCATAGCACACCAGGAACTGGGTGTGTTCCAAGAAGGTCCCCAGATCCCCAGAGTGCTGCCCTTGCCCTCCCTGTACCAGTCGCTTAGAACACTTTTTTCATGTTCTGAATAGAACAAGTTCTCGTCCATTTCTGCCTGCCCAAGTCCTTCTCATGGTGCAAGATCCAACTCTAACTCCCTTTCCTCCATGAAGCTTTTCCTGATGCTTCCACATGGATAAATCCCTCTGCTCCTTTCAACTTTATCCAGCACTTAAAAGATTCTGAAAAACACAGCAGATTCTGTCACATCCCCTACTCTTCTCCTTGTGTCAGAGTGAGGGCGGAGGTCCCACAGCTAGGGTTCCCTCTTGCTCCTTTCAGAACCCTCCAACACCCCGCAGTGTTTGCTCACAGAAGCACTGACAAGGGCGCATTAATGGAGGGGAGTGGTCTGGGTTTTCATGCCACAATACCCAGGACGACCGGGTCTGTAAGAACTCACTTATAGGCTCCCATTTAAAATGAATTCTTCCAGGGTCATTTTATAGACTGCAAAACTACCCAATGGTATATACAGAAAGAGAATGCTTTTCAATTATTTCCCCAAAGCCCACTTAGAAAAGGGTAAATTGAAGATGTTTTAATAAGATTAAGACAGATATTTTACACTGTGAAATGCTTAAAAAACAACAACAACAAGCAAACAGAATAGTGTAAGGAGAATTTCCTCATTTTAAAGTCTGTCCATTTCTTCTGAACAGGTTGACTAAAGCAGTCACAGAGACACAGGTATGTAGGTGGGCAGTTGTATTGAGAAGAGAAGTCCAATCAAGTCCTGCTCAGCAAGGTGAGACCCAGGACAAAGCAGCTGGTGTTCAGCCCACAACTGTTTAAACTTTCATAGCAGACACACGCAGTGGCGGATCAGGCTGGTCTGAGTTTTAGAAGGGAAACCTGCATCACAAATATCTGTCTCTACA
Organism: Glaucomys volans; assembly: GCA_020662805.1. Lineage (NCBI taxonomy): Eukaryota > Metazoa > Chordata > Mammalia > Rodentia > Sciuridae > Glaucomys > Glaucomys volans. Next base: position 472,935 of record JAJEJO010000219.1, read on the forward strand.
GCCACAGTTTACACACAGCTTAGAGCAGCCAGGAACTTAAACAGAGGTGCGGCCTCGGTTTTTTTTTTTTTTTGGATGTGTATGCAATGTACTTAAGAGAAAAACTATTTACCCTAAACTGGAATTTGGATGGGAATCTTTACAGTTGAGACTTATAAGCACGAGAGAAGTCCCACTAGCACAATAACTGAACACATCTATTGCCTGAACTTCAAAAAGGCCTTGGATGGTGCCCTAGAAGTAGTATCCTATCTGCAGATATGTCCCATGTGACAGCAGAACAACTCTTCATGAGCCCCATTAAGGGGCAGAGCTCACAGATGCTGAGTAGCATTTCAAATGCTTAAGGCATACCAACTCATCGAGACGCACACTGACCCTGGGGGTTCTATTAACTATCACCCCCATTTTACAGATCAGGGAACCAAAGTGTGGAGACAAAAGGTCAATTGCTTGAAGTCACTCAGCTAAAAAGCAACAGAGCCAGTGTTCTGAATCTGGTTCTCAAGTCTGTGTTCTTAACCACTACCCCATACTGCAAAATAATTCCCTAAACCTGAGGGGGGAAAAAAATCAAGCTCTCATGTTAAAGATGAATCATTTTCTTTTCTCCCCTCTGAATTTCTTGGTGATGTAGCTCATGCTCACTTCTTTCCTGATTTCAGGACCACAGGCAACATGAGAGCTGACTTATCACCTCTCTTTCCAGGACCAGACTGACCAAAAAGAGGGAGAGTCTTTTATCAGAGGTGAAACTATGGAACAGTGCCAGGCACACACCACCACCTATGAGTTATTTCTGTCAGAAACAGGATAGTTTGGAACCTACTGTTAGAAGACTCTGGGGACCAAGACACCCACCTCTCACCTGCAATCCGCGGGGAGGTGTGACTCCCCCACTGCATGCAGATCAGGAGACTGCACCACAGGGCACTGCCCTCATCTCAGACCCACCTTCCAAAATACAGTACAGGGCTCAATCCAGTCAGTCTTGGTGGATGGGACTGGGGTGACAACCCTGCAAATCTGAGTGAGCTCCTTTGAAGGGGGGAGTTGGTGGAGCCATGCAACCCATAGCCACTAAACGGAAGCGGCATAAGGAGCTGGAAGGGGAATCTTGTGAATGAGCTCCCAAGACCAGGCCTAGGGACTTCTCTGTAACCTGACTTCTCCCTGCTGGAGATAAACTTCCCCAGTTCCTGCTCTCTGTGCACCTCTTTCAGGCTGCTGAGTGATTAATCTGATAGCAGACCTACCTCATTCACCTCTCCAGCCTCAGTTCTAAGGGAGGCCTGTGAACACTGTAAGGTAGACAGAGAAAAGTCAAGGCAAAGTCAGTCACCTCAGCTGAAACAGGCCAACAGCAGGCTGGGATGGACTTGCCCTGAGTCACCCAGGGCTAAGCCACAGTAGACCAAAACAAGCACCGGGTACCAATTCCACACCCAACTCTCTTCTCTTAGGAATTCCTTCTCTTCCTTGTAACAAGTATTTCAGGTGATGTTCCCACATGTTGCCTGACCCCCACGTAGCTCTTATTTAATTTCAAGTTGCATTTCTAGTTGTCTCCATATCCACCTCTGTCACTTGGTCATGCAATTTCCTGGAGGATAAGGACCACATCTTGATCATCCTGGTTTCTCTCAAGGTAGCTACTGTACTTGGTTTACATGGAGCAGACATTTGAGAAATGTTGGTTAAGATGGTCACAAAATTCATTCTAACATAAATATTTGGTGTCTACTTCCTACTTCACGATTAACCCTCACAATAGTCTGCTGAGCAGCTACCACTGTTTTACTCTGCAGATGAAGAAGTGTGAGACATGCCAAGGTGAAGACAGGTGCCCCACCCCCATCACCAGCATATTCTCCAGCTGCAGAGTATGTGTTGTAAATGGTAACCACACATACTGTTTTTCTGTGCCCTGGAATCACACGGGTGTGAATGACAATAACATGTTCATTTTTTTCAGGGAAGAAACAATGAATCTCTTAATCTTCCAGGATTTTGCCCATGTAGGAACCTGTGCTTGGAAAGCTCTTCCTTCCCTTTCGACTTCAGGAAATTCCTTGTCCCCTTAAGACCCTGCTCAAGATGGACTCTTGAAAGTCTCTTAGTTTCTCCAGGTGGTTAGGGACCCTCTGCTGGGCTCTGACGTCTATTGTCCTTTGCTTCTGTCACAGCTTACATCACTTCATATATTACCTGCATGATTTCTTTTCAATTTCTGGCCTCAGAATACGAAGTATCTGAGGGAAAGGGCTGCCTTTCATGATACTCATCATGGAAATATTTAATAATTGTTGGTTGTAAGGGTTTATTAGGCACCTATTAAGTGTTCACATATATACCTGAGCTTATTTAATTCTCCCAATCTCCTGCAAGCTAGGTGCCAAATTGTCCCATTTTTTGGATAAGAAAGCTAAGGTGTAATAGGTCTCAGATTACACTTGAATAAAATATCCTATCTCAGCTCAGTCTAAGGTCCCAGAGTCCTTCTGGCATCCTTGTCCCAAAACACAGGGTGGAGCCAATACCCTGGGGCACAGCAGAATGTTCTCATGCAGGTTGCCGGCAGGTGGGTCTCTTGGGTTCTTGTTCCTGGGATCTGATCTCAGACTTGTGAAAGGAGTGGGTTCAGTCCTCAGGTCATAGATCAGTGAGAACTCAAAGCTGCAACCCCTTCACCTGCTCATCTCCTTTCACCTAGGAGTCACAGGTATACTTTAGCTGAGCCCAAGGAAATCGGTGTTACTAGCCACAAAAGAAATTCACTTCCACTGAACTGAACAACGTATATGCAACACCTCAGTAAGACTTAAAAATATATATGCAATGCAGTAGTATTGAGTTGATACATGAACATTCAAAAGCCTGATTAACCTTAGCCTGTACTGCACATTCTAAATCTCTAGAGAACATCTCTAATTCAAAGAAGATAAATCAATCACAACCAAGTGTTTAGAGTGCTTACAGTGTCTTGACATCTGTGTTAGGCTCTATGTAAGGTATAAAAATTGAATTTCCATTATCTATACAGTATGTATTAATAAGCATGAAGTAGTCCCTGAAGTCTAAAAATGATCTATTCATGATTATCACTTTCCTCCCCAGTTATTACGAGTAAACATTTTATTCTGGTGCAGCCCCCGGAGTTAGTTCTTATTAAAAACCATTGCAACTTGCTTTAGATTTGTGTTTAATTACTAGGAGAATCGTTCAGTAATTCTATCTGACTTCATGGCTCATTAATTATTATTTATTCAGATTTCTAAAAGTTATTTAGAATTCAAGTGAGAATTTCATTCTAATAAAGATGCGAAGGATGGGGGAAAAGGAAAAATTCCTGACAATGTCACGAGAATATCCAGTTACACAGAGTCTATTTTCAATTCCTAAAGTTCTTTATACCTGTTTGGTGCACATCCTGCAAAGACAGCAACTTGCCTAAAAATTTCATCTAACCCATCAGAAAATGCCTTTCTTTCCCACCCTCACAGCTTTATTAAAGTTCAATTGATAAGTAAATATCACGTTTACAATGAACAATTTGTTTTCATGTATGTAAAAATTCTGGAATGATTAAATTGAGCTAATTAAGATATCCAAGCAATCCCTTCTTAACCTTTGTGGATTGAAAACAAACATTCTATGTTTCCTGTCACCTCAAAGTCCTCACACAGACCAAGAGTATAAACAACAATGCAATCCATGATTTTTCAAGAGCGACCAGCACAACTCTGGCTGCAGTGTGTGTGTTCTTCACCAGTAACTAACTACTCATAATGTGTCCCTGTGCCCCAGAATCCCACATGTAAGGAGGACAACGCATTTTCATTCTTACAGGGAAGAAACAAACAAATCTCTTATGCCTCCAGACCTTTTTTAGCCATGTGGACACCTCTCCTTGGAAAGAATTTATGAAGAGTTTACTATGCAAATAATTATATTTCGACTCATTTGTTAATAACAGTAAAAACACTTTTTTCATAATTTCCTGTTTTATGAGCCTTAAGAAATACTGTTGGTGAAAATGCATTCTGCTATCATGTATTACTAAATAGAACAAACAATTTTTAAAAAAGAAATACTGCTGCCAAGCTAGAGCAGAATATTCTGGAACAAGCCTTTTCCTAATAAGAGAAATTAAGACTGCCTGACAGGGACCCTGCATTGAGACCCTATACCTGCCTGCTTCCCTACAAGGGGCAGCTGATCAGACTGAGATGAGCTGGGGGCCTGCTCAAGCAGGGGCCTGCCACCACCACCAGGGAGGCTGGACTGTGTTCCAGGACAGCTTCCAGAGCCTATGTGGATTCTCCATCCCAAGCAAGAGAGGAAGGTCAAACAAAGCAACCCTGCCAGGAGTGGGGAAAAGGGAAGAAAAAATGTAGATGGTACTGGGACATGAACACAAAACAGACCCTGGACTCCCCTTGGTTTTGTTCCTACTCTGAACTCAAAAGTGTTCTTTATAGAACTCTTAACTCACTGTTCATCCTACCTCCTTCAAGTAGTTAAACTGTCTGGCAATGTCCTCCCAGGGTACAGCCCTGGAGGAGAGGGTTTGGGGCTACACTAGCCACTGCAAGTTTTCACTCTGTTAAGACAAATATCTTTCATGCAAGCCATGTGCTCATTCTTGTTTTGCACACAAAGAATAAAGAATGAAAGATGCCTTTTGTGAGGCAAAGAAAAATCACAGGTATTAATTCATCTTTTTATACAAACTTAGTCAAAGACAACTAGCAGCATGAAGAGTTAACTAACTAGTTGTGACAACACCACTGCGGACTAGTTGGTGTGAAAACTACTATACTAATTATGCCTTAAAAAAAAAAAAACCAGATTTGCTGTGATTAGATATTAGATGATGGTATTATGCTAATAAATTACATTTCAGACCACAATCAAACCTGGTTTGGCATCTTAGTATAAAATAATCTCTGCTTTCTCCTTAGAGATCTCTCTTCCCTAGCCCCTTCTACTCACTTTCTTTTTATTATAAATGTCGATGTTTGATTTTGATTTTTCATTTCCTTAGGAAGTACTTAAATGCTCAAAGCTCTATAGCTCCTCTCTAACATGAAATTCATGTGTCTTATTCCACCTTGAATGCCCAAGCACTGCAAGATTCCTTATTGTCTTCCCCCAAGTGTCTCATCAATACTCATAGTGCCATAGGTTGCTTTAGCTCACTGTACTCATATCCTTACAGCTCTAGCTGCCTCGTGTATAACCAGTTGCATTTGAGATGATTTTCCCTTTATAAAGTTCAAGGGTCTAGTTCTCTTTGCCTGGATTGATTTATTCATGTCCTTGATGTCTTCTTTCCTGTCCCCAACTTCTGTGGCTTGCAATCTGCCATGTGTACAGCAGCTAAGATCACCCTCCTCAGATGTTGTTTTGCTCATGTTACTACCTTCCTCAGAACTTGGAGCCGGTTTCCACTTGTATGTTGCATAATACCCGATTAGTGTTTTTAAGAGTCTTTCATAGCCAGGCACCCCATATCTAATTATCCTCTGCTCTTGCTAAGACCCAGCTGTGCTCTACAACACAGCAAAGCAAAATGCTGGGCATCCTGGATTATATACCCGAGAAGATGGTGCAGAACTCAGAAGGGTTTTGAGTACATATTTGTACTCACATTTGTGACTAAGACTCCTCAGAGGATAAAGTTCCAGAGTCTAAATCTGACAGTAAGGTTGTATCCAGCATCTCCAGCCTCCTACTTTCCTGGTGTTTTCCTTTTTTTTTTTTTTTTTTTTTGCTACACACCAGAAACATTAATTTTCAGGAATTTTGGAAGTAGCACCACTACTGCTTAAGTTTATGAACTTTCTGGATCACACTTTTCCTAGTGGCAGGATGAAGACAAGAGGGAGTTATTTGCATTGGGAAGATTCCTGTTTTCAAGTTCTAGTGACCATGAGAGTCACACAGGAACGTCAACACAGAACATCAAGAGGTCAACCAGGCTATGAGGCCAAAAGCAGACCTACTCCAGCAGACCCCAGAATGACACTGCCCACAGGCAAGGAACACTGGTGATCTTTACTGTCACGGAGTGGGTTTCCTTCTCAAGCTGTTCAGTCACCAGACATGCTATCCTCACCCACCTGGCAATGCCTCCATCCACCTCTGCCAATCATGTCTCAGCCTCCCATGAAAATGTTGCTCACTGATCAAATCCGAGTCACTCTAGACCAACTCCACCTGGCACCCAATGTGCAGATTACACCAGGATCTCCTTAATTCATGCCCTCTAATTCTCCTCCCTTTGGTTGTAACTCATCGCTTAATGGCCAGCATGCGCTCACACGCACACACATGTTTACGTGGACACTGTGGGGAGTGGGATGCCCATTTGATTTTCTTTCCTTTGTTGGCTTATGCCTTCTGTTTCCCTTTAAGTATCTTAAGATCTTATTATTGGGCACTGAATGCAGTGAAGGTTCTGTAACTCTGACCAAGATAGTAACTGCAATTTAAACTTTTAAACATAGTAATGTTTAGTAACTAAACCTTGACACCACAAAAATAACACATCACTGAAGATTCTAGGGCCAAAAAAAAAAAAAAAAAAAGAGAAAAAAAAAAAAAAAAAGAAAAAGAAAAGAAAAGAAAAAAGGAAAAAGAAAAGGAACTCCCTATTTACATATGCTTTCCTTACCCTTGTTTTCATGTGTGGAATTATACATTAGTGAATGTCTGCTTACTACATAATCAGATTTCAAAAATTCCAATGGGCTGAAAGTTATTGTGAACTAGTGAAGAGTAAGAATAACAACTTTTAAAAATTCTTTTAATGTCTAATTCATACTGTAATATGAGGGGAAAACCCAAAAAAACATTACTAGGATATGTGACCAAATTAAAAGCAGTCATTGGAATTGCTTTACAAGTAAGACAATTACTCATTTTTAATTCCTCTAAGCCCGACTATTATGACATTTATATAAACTGTCCTGAAACTTCTGTGGAATGAGCAGGGTGGTATTCAACACTGCTGGCTGAATTGTTTTGTACTATTTTTTTTAACTACTTCCTATCTGTGCTATCCCTGTCCAACTCTAAGCCAGAGATGGGGTTAGGCCCACACTCCCCTATTGTCCTTTGGATCCAGAACAGTATGAAGTGTGTATTTGATAATACTTCTGAGATGAACAAAAGAATGGTCAGCATTCAAGTAATGACCCTGGGTACTTACTAAAAAGTTTTAAATTTGGATCTTCTTAACTATATTCTTATTCCTAATGGTTTACATGGTAGGACCATTTCCCTTTCAATCCACCAATCTCTGAGGACAAATGTGGAAAAGTAAAAATGTTAGTGATATTTCACTATGTATACTGAGTAGCTTCTCTAAGAAACACTGTTGGTATTGGTATGCAAAGTCACGTTCAAAAACAGGCAGAAAAGGGGGAATTCATACAGTAATGAGATCCCAGGCTCAGGTTTTCTGTAATAATCTGGACAAGTTTCCCACTTCTTGCATCCATTTTATTGATAGACACTTACAAAGATGAGTTGCTTCATGTTTGAAATAAATTTTCCATATTCTGGGAATGAATGAACCTTTTTGCTAACCCAATAGGGGCAACACACAACATATCACACTTGCTTTTGTTCCTTACCCACTATTTCCAGTACACTAAATCTTGCTAATTTTATCCCATGGCTCCTGCCCTTGACTGGAATCTTTAACAAAACCTCCTTTCCAGACCAGGCCTCCAGTCTTGGGCCCCCTTGAATCTCTGCTCCATGAAGACATCAGACCAGCCATCTCAAAGGCAGATGGCTGTTCAAATCCCTTCAAAGACTCCCCAAAGCTAAAGGTCAAAAATGCAGCTTGGAAACCTAGAGCATGCTGCCTGTCACATCCCAACCACCACTTACCAAACCTCGGTGTGCCTGAGAAAACATGGTGGGAAGCTTATAAAATGCAAATTTCTGGGCTGCATCCTAAAAAAATGTTAAATTCAGTACTGGATGGAAGAGCAGGAATTTTTGAGCACTCCTTGTGATCTGCCACAGGGGTGGATAAACAGTGTCCATCCTGGAGGGCACCACTTGCTCCTGGAGAAACAGTTGTTCTTCTAGGCCTGACTGCTTGCAGGAACTTAGGCTGTACATACACTTTCATTCCTCTGTATCTTTGCTCTGATGCTTCCTTCCTTCCATCCCTGCCATTTGCTTCCGGCCTAATCTCCCCTCCTCTTCATGGCTCAAGCTCAGCCTCGTTCCATTAAGCCCTCAGTGTTCCTTCCTCTTTTGCATTTTAACGGCTTTTTCCCCCTTAGTATTTACTATGATACTGACATTATCTGTTTATGTTTGACCTGCAAACTTTGTGGCAGTTGGATAATATCTGTTCAATGACACAGTGGTAAACTCAAGTCTATGACTAAAGAATACCGCTCCCTGACAGCCTGACCTTCATGAACAGAAGGAAGATACATGGGTTCAAGAAAACATTCCTAATCCAATTCTCTAAACCCAGAGATGAAAAGCCTGGGCTCTGATGTTGTGCTGTCTGAGACCCAGCCTAGATCCATCAATTTCCTACAGACTCACAGGGTTACAATGGGGTTAGATGAGATAATAGATGTCGAGGTCACACCACAAGTCCAGGCACCAGGTAACCACTGAAGGGCTGTTGGCTCTGTATGTGGTCCAAAGGCATCACCCAAGTCACTATCCTCAATGGGAGGGACACATGTACTAGCCCGTAATACACTTGGGGAAATGTTGAGCAGTGTTTACGCAGCTTCCTTATCTGGAAACACTGCCAAAAAATTAATTCACTACCAAACAACTTTGATGTCTCTGGATTTAAATATTAACAGGATTCCACTATCACTCCAAATCATGTTTCTACAAACTATGTAGAAATAATCTGACTCTCTAAACTTTTAAAAGAAACCACTAGTCACTTTCTCTTTTGCATTATAAAATTAATCTCTGTATTCCCAGGGCCTGGTGCCATGTGTGGACAGAGCTGGCTCTAAATAAATGTTTGCCAAATCTTGTTTCTTTAGCATAATAATTTGTGAGAGTCATGTTTTGTTCTAGGATGTTGCCAACAGGGGAAAAAACAATCCAAGAGATCTTGCTTTCTGGGTAGGTTCCCTGGGCACAAATCTTAGAAAGCATCACTTCACAATTTCAGGAATAGAAATTCTGATACCTGAACTGCACTGTCATCAGGCAATGGATTCCTAGTCATTTAAGGTGAGAGCTGCTTGATTTGTACTTTTTAAAAAGAGTAGTATCTAGTATCAAACACATAGGAGTCCTCTTCCTCTGTTAGCCCCCTAAATTCTTTGTTCTTTAGGGTTGTGATCTGAACTGGATGAGCACAGTGCCAATTTCTCACAGTTCTGTTATCGTTTGGGCTTGCATTTCAAAATTTAAGAAGTGAAAAATCCAAATTCATATTTCTTCCTAAATACGTCTGGTGTCCTGAGTAAACAGGGCCACCATCCATCCAGCTGGCCAAGGCAGGAGCTCAGCAGTCACTCTGACTCTTCCCACACCCCTCTAAACCACCTGGTGAGTCCTAGTGGGTCTGCAAGGTCGGGGGCTCTCACCCATATATTTGCTTCTTTCCATCATCACTGCCACTGCTTAGCTCAACCTGTGGGCTCTTACCTAGGTTACTAGTTAGCAGCTGACTGCTTAATCTGTCTCCAATTTTACTGTCCCTTACCACCTGCAGCCACAGTGGTCTTTCTGTTCTTATTCATCTCTGAAACTTCCCTGCTCCCCACAGCTATCCCTTTTCCCACATTGTACATTTACATTCAACATTTTACCATGCCTCAAATAGATAAGGGCCATTGTCCTTTGCACTCTCCTCTGTCTTCTGGAAAAAAACATCCTGTGGTTGCCAGGCTGGATGCTGCCTGCAGAATCCTGCCTCCAGCCCCAGGCTATGATTAAGCCCCTGCTATGTGCTACCTAAGCTCATAGCAATGTGCCAATTATCTGATAGGTAACTGCTTTTTAAAAATCTGCCCAACCAGACTCCATGAAGGAAAGAACTAGGTCTTAATCATAATTTTATGTTTACGTGACAATCTATTAATACAAAATAAGAAAATCCATCCATGGCTCAAATGATTTTCAAATCACTGGGCCAAACAGGAGTGAGGATGGAAACAAGTGACCAGGGTGGGTGGGAGGGTGGGAGGATAACACTCCATTGTCTGATGCTTCTCCATTCTTACCCCTGAACCCTAGATTGCTGGCTTCTGTGGTGTTATCTCTTCAACATGTTCTGACTAACCAATCCTCTAATGCATAAAATACATGAAATCTTGAAATTCAAAATCGAAGTTGAAAATATCCCACATCAATGTAAAAAGTTAAACAGGGACTTCCAAGCCCAAGCAACTGAGAAAAAATTTGACTGACTTGATACAGTAAAATCTGCCAAAAGTTTTACCTTTTTTAGAAGCTTTCAAAAATTATCAAAAAGTACAACAGAAGTTAGTTGTTGATTGTTGGCATAATCTATCATTTTGCTAGAAAGTGAATAAATATATTTTAGTTGGCTTAAATAAGTTTCTTTTGGCCACATGGAAATTCTAAGAAGATTGACTTCAAAGTGTTACACTGTTTTGAAGGCAATTTTGATTCCTTACATATTAATTAAATTTCTGAGAAAGAAGCTTATTTTTCATTTAGCATATTATATAAATAAATATGAAACAACTAAAATAGAAGGGCAAAATTATGAAAAGCTGATTTGATTCTCAGGAGGCTGTTGTACTAAAGCTGAATGACTTACATAAATACCTTTGGCATTTGTTGGACCCTGTTCCTAAACACAATGTTCATATTTCATCTATAATAAGAAAAGCATCTCAAAGATTTGCAAGGCACTAGTCTTGCAAGCGTCCAGTCTGGTGTCTTGAGTAAAGTGAGATTGGCAAAGTCAGCTTAATCCATAATGGAAAGTTGTGAGTGGGGTGCTTCGGCTGCCTGGCAGCTGCTGCTAGGAGCAGCCTCCCAGTTCTGGGAGCTTGTACACCAACTCCACCACTTGCCCAGAACAGAGTTCTCCAGGTCAAAGCTAAAATCCAGAATATGAGTGCCATCACAATTTGGGGGACTTTCCAGAAAACAATAGTAGGGTGTTTTTTGTTACAAATGAAGCTATACTAAAAAGAATCTGTTGCTTTAATTCTTCATATTTATATCATCAGGACAGTGTTATATTTCAGAGCTAAATGAGACAGAATCTGTTGAAATTTGTACTATGTAAGCAAACTAGAGTTAAAATAAAGCCAACATGTGTCCCCCAAACCTAGCTTATCACCATTCTGAGTTTTTAATTTTATTTTTCTTATGTTTTATTTTTTAATTTGTTCTAATTATACATGACAGAATGCATTTTGACACACTGTACACAAATGGAGCACAGCTTCTCATTCCTTTGGCTGTACATGGTGCAGAGTCACACCGGTACTATAATCATGCATATATATAGGATAATGTCCATCTCATTCCACCGTCCTTCCCATCCCCTCACCCTTTTACCTCACTCCCCTCTGCACAATCCAAAGTTCCTTCATCCTCCCGTTATGGCTCAGCATCTGCTTATCAAAGAAAACATTCAGCCTTTGGCTTTTGGGTTTGGCTTATTTCACTTAGCATGGTATTCTCCAGCTCCACCCATTTACCTGCAAATGCCATAATTTCATTCTTCTTCTTTAAGGCTGCCACCCTCAGTTTTTGGTTTATTTTTTTCCTCCAGTCTTCCCAGTGTTTGCTAAATAGATTTCTGCATAATTAAATATTGTCTATCCCATTCCCAGCATGAAAAGCATCTTCTCCTGGCCTTCCTGGTTCAGTAATAAAAGAGAGACATGCCTATAAGACTCGAGTTTTAAATGCATGTTTTTAATAACCTAAAGTCTGGATTACTGTGTGACCTTTCCATTAATTATGGCCTGCAACTAATTTTCGTTCATTCTGTATTCAATTGAACCTACTTATTAGGACACTCATGTCCACCTTAATGCCTCAGTGTTTCTGAATGGGCCTGGACTTGTGGGGTGTGGGGCTCAGGGAAGAGGTTTTGAAAGAAAGACCTTCAAAAGCAAGATATCCCAAGGTTTCACAGTTCTCCTAACACAGTATGTTCCCATGCTGTGTGGAGTGGCCTGTTACATAGGTGAGTGATGTCACTGCAGAGCTGAACGAGGGGAGCTCCCACTGGAGCTTCTCTGTGCTCCCTTTACACCTCCTAGTACTACTGTATCCAAGCCTAGCCCTTCCTTGGGGGCAGGACAGAGCTTCCCCCTGGGAGGTCATCTTTTAGGTCCCAGCTGCTCCCTCTGAGCACCCAGAGAGAGAATCCTTAGCAACTACTCCTGGGTCCTGGATATAGAGAAGCATGTGTGTCTTTAAACAGCCTGGAGACAAATGTGAGGAAGTTAGATCAGGCTCTGTGCTTTCTCCCCCTGGGAAAACAAACTCTCTGGTAGAGTAGAAACATGCATTTAAACATTTCTGTGCAATGAAAAATTATAATATGCATTAAAGACCATAATGACCTATAGTAATGTACTTAAATGATATGAAGGTAAAAAATTTTTATTATCCTATATTCTCTTCAGAATAGTCCAGCATAATTCAGTATAAATATATATGCCATTTCTTCTCAGTCTTAAAAAAATATAGGTGGCTGGACACAGTGGTGCAAGCCTGTTACCCCAGCAGCTCTGGAGGCTGAGGCAGGAGGAACTTGAGTTCAAAGCCAGCCTCAGCAACTTAGCAAGGCCCAAAGCAACTCATCAAAACTCTGTCTCTAAATAAAATATCAAAAAGGGCTATGGATATGGCTCAGTGGTTAGGCACCCCTGGGTTCAATTCTTAGTACCAAAAACCAAACAAATAAATATATATATGGCTGCCTGTTGACAGTATATTGACTTCACACAGATCTCAGACTGGAAATCAATGTATTCATTTTGGTGCTGGAGATATAACCCAGAGCCTTATGCATGCTAAGCACACACTGTCCCACCCAGCAAATCTTGATACATACTCACATCTATGCATAGGTGGTCGGCTTGATGGGTTTCATTCCTTTCCTTTTGCTTACCCTATTTCTGCTTCTCAAGCCTTCTCTCTCTTCCCTTTTCTTCCTCACTCCATTTTAATTCCATCCCAGTCTGGCTTCTTGGTCTTCTATCAATTTCACTTTTGAAAGGGTGCTATTAGGTTTAAAATACTTCCCTAAACATTAACTGAATGCAGTAACTGATCATTTACAAAGCCCTGTGATATTCTCTCTCAATCAATCTTCAAAATCATCCCATTGTGAAGGTGAGGTGAATATTAGCCCCTGCTTCCAGTAACTTTTGTAAGCCTCAGCATGAGTACTTTAACCAAGCTTCTGGAACTTGTTCAGAGAAGTGCTGGTTAGAATAGTTGGGAAAGAGGTTGGGCAGCCAAGGTACAGATATGGCAGGAAGCACTACTAAAGAAAATAATTATGTAATATTCTTTTTAGCTGTAAATCCCCAATCTTCACCCGTTAAACAGTCTCCTCATGAAATTAAGTTACAGGGCATTAGAAGCAATTCATCTTCCTACAAAAATTATTATGCTAACAACTAAAAATTAACCAGAGCCCCAGTCAAAAAAAAAGTCAGGAAAAAGGTAATCCAAGGTTGATTTTTGAAAATATGACCACTAATATTACAAAAGAGAAATATAGTATATAAACTATGAATTTTGATTTGTGAAAGAGAAAGGGTATCCTTCAGTCCAACAGAAATTAAGAATTTCAAAGTCCTGTCCTTTCACAATAAATTGGCAAAGGATGAATTTTTCCCTAAAATCAATAGTATTCAGTTTCATTTGCATCCATAATGTGCACTGGCTCATGGTTGACTCTGGGTTTTAATTACTAATGAGTGAAGTGTGAATCAAGTCAAGCAATCTTGCACAGGACTGTTTTGTCTACCACAGCCAAGGGGTGAGCTGATCTGCTAAGCTGAATCATATTATTTGAATTTAATAAAAATGCCCCCCCCACAAAAAAATGGCAAGAAAAACCTTCAAAAGGTAATAAAGACAGCTGGATATTCTGCAGACTTTGATTTTCAGAAGACAATAAGCTCTTATGTCTTGACTTAGTATGTACTGTCTTGATGTCAACATTATATGGGATGAAACAGTATTATTATAGTTAGGATAGGTTGACTTCCTGGAATTGCCAGGTCTTAAGGGAAGCATTCATATGTCCCACTGACCAGCTCAATACCTGTGAAGAATGGAGAAAAGTTTGGCTTAACTTGAAGCTCTATTCCCTGGCCGTGCCTCGTAATGATAATAATGAAGTTGAAAGGGTACTTGAGACCCACACTTTCACAATTTCTGCATTTCCTTGACTATTAGTGCAGTATGAATTATTGGGGTTTAGTTTCCTTACTTCAAACTGTAGTTCATAAATGCCCAGCAAAACCAAATTAGAAGGAATATTCATAACCTAAGTGGTAAGAATTTAATTTATCCTTTATCAAATATTTACTGGAGCACTACCCATGTCCCTGATCTACGCTCATAATGGGGACATAAAAGGAAGACAAGTTGCCTTTGGGATGGGTCCATCTTTCCCAATCCAGTTGTGGGAAGAGATAGTCAACAAATGCTCTGATGGATGACAGTAATTTAGAGTAATTGGGGGGATTTAAATCTAGAGGAGGACAGAAGTGGAATAGGAGGACGTGGGGGTCAAGGAAACCTGTGAGGAAGAGACCTTATGCCTAAATCTGAATGAGGACTGTGGAGCTGACCAGGTAGAGGGATGGGATGAGCATCAACTTTCCTCCCCACTAAAGAAAGCTGGCACAGCCGAGTCATTCTGAAGGGAGAGTGGCATGGAATTGTATCTTTTAAAAAGAAAAGTATGGGAAAGAGTTTTTAGTTTTTTAAAAATCCTACAGGAAGAGTATGCATCATTTTTATATTTAAGTCTAAAACTGGCAAACATGGAATCCAACCTCTAGTTCTGAAGACAGAAGAAGCAGCAAGCTCACCCAGGCTGAGGCCCTTCCACATTCCATCCAGGTGCTTCCAGGTCTCATCCAGCCATACCTGTGACAACATCCTATGGTTGGGGCTGAGGCTGGGCAGCAGGGAGAACAGGGCCTTCCTAACCTATCTAGGTGCCACTGTTGTCACCTCAAGTGGCACTAATGGTCAGAGAGAGGTTGGTGACAGCAGCACAGTACCACGACTGGTGGGTCTGTCCCACTCACTGACCCTTCAGGGTAATGCTGGGAGACCAGCCAGTTGTGCAATAGTGAGCTCCACTAGCTTCAATGAGGCCGTCGGGTAAGGTAGGTAGAATGGAGTGGTTATAACTACCTTTCTAATCTCCTGCTTTCTGGTTTCTTCTTACAGGTCTGATATGGCACACCAGCATAAGCTGACACTTGGGGTGCTTGATTGCTGTAGGCAGCTGTCTCCCGTCACTCTCACCACATACCTTCTATCCTCTAGCATGGCAATTACTTCCCCTAAGGCTCAGACCGCACAAAGCTCTGCTTCTGACTACACCCCTCCTAAACAATCTAATCATCTCATTTCTTCCCCTTGTTCACGGTGCTGCGTTTAAACCCAGGACCTTGTGGGTGCTGGGCAAGTGCCCTACCACTGAGCTACACCCCTAGTGCACACTCATTTCCACAGAGGTGCAGTTCCCCAAGGGTCACTTCTCATTTGCTCTCTTAATCAAATGCCTTCCCTTAAAGTTCTTCCTTTTACAATCTTTCTCAAGCAGCAGTAACTTCTTTAAACATCTTTAAAAAAAAAAAAAAGCTGAAGTAAACAATAACCAGATGAAAAATGTGACTGAAATAACAGTGATGGCTGAAGGAATTACTGCAGGTAAGAGCTAAGGAAATAGACACTGAGCACCTAAGAAACCACAGAGTAATGGGGTGATCAGTTTCTGCCTCAATCTGAGGGCTTTGGACCAGGTACGATTTCATGACTCTTCCAAGATCTGAGATTAGGGGCTTTCAGTCTTCTCTACCAAAACACAGTCTGCCTATTACATTTTCCAGAAAGTATCAGGGGGCCCATTTTAGTTATAATGCTCTAAACAGTATTCTAGTGACTCTAAAAGGTCCAACTGAGCAGGTTGCTACATTGGACAAATGTGGATAAAGGAAACACTGAAGGGCCTGGGTGTGGGTGCTGGCTCTCCCTGTCCCAAAGTCCCCTGGGGTAGTGTCTGCTTCTAAAAAGAAGGACAGGTAGCATTACAAGAGGTCAGCTATTGGTGTGTCAGCTACTGGCATGGAGCAGCCTCAGTAAAGGCCAGGTGTGCCTAATTCTTAATATATTCCAAGTTGCTTTATTATCTCTTGAACATTACTTAAAAAATAATGTTGAGACTTTTTCTCCATCATGGGTGGTGATTTTTACTCTCATCCAAGATGAGAGAGGAAAAACTTTTGGTTAGATCTCATCAACACAGTACTTTCTGCATCACAGCAGACACCTAAAGAAAAGTTCTAGGAGTCAGGAAGTGACGAGCATATCTATGGTTTTGACCTGCTAGTAAAGTATCTACAGTCTACATCTACTGTGTGATGTCTACTATCCACCTTACATCATGCACATATTCCCTGACCTATGAGAATTACGCAGGTCTCACAACAACTGGTAGTCCTTCAGCTACCCTCTCTAAAAACAAGTTGCAGAAACAAGGCTCCCAGCTCCTAAGTCTTGACTGGGAGAAAGAGCACTCCCTCTTCCTTCAGAGAGGCAAAGTAAAGTTTATAGTTCCCAAAGGTGGTTGGTTCTGTGTCTCCTATCTCCCTCAGGGGACATTATTAAAGGATATAATTATTATCCTTAAGAGTCAACTTTCATCTTCTGCTTAGAATAAAATGGGGTGAGACAACATGGGGCAAAGGTACAAAGGCAGATCTATTTTCTGGGATGCAAGAAACAAAACTCTCTAAGGCATAAGAAATAACAGAATCATGATTAACAACACCACCTGGGTGGACAAATTGAATGGTTGTAACTATTAAGTGGTCATCTCTCTGTATTGCTACTGGTGAACTAGTGATTTACACAGCAGTAGGTTCCAGAAGTCTTAGTTTCTAGTTCTTATTCTGCCATTATTGGGTCAGGATGGGGGGTGGGACAACCCATCACTATGTTCTTAATTTTTCAATGTTTTTAAAAATAAAAATATTGGACTAGGGGTGGAGCTCAATGATAAAGTGTATTTCCAGCATGCACCGGGCACTGGATTCCACCCCAGCACTGGGGAAAAAAACAAAAAAACAAAAAAACAAACAAAACAAAAAAACAACAGTAACAGCAATTGCAGAAGTACCAGGAAGGACTGTGCAAATACTCTGGCATTATAAAGAGTCCCAGTTTATTTTAATAACATAACTAGAAGTCCTCCCTCCCAGGCAGCAGTCTCCAAAACCTTAAAAGAATCTTCCATTAAAAAAAAAAATTTTTTTAAGACTGTAGAACTCTAAACTCGAGTGAATACATGAGGAATGTCAGTCCTTCAGCTGACCTCTCTAAAAACAAGCTGCAAAACTCTATCTGAAGTAATAACTATAGCAAGAAATTGGAAAAGGACTAAAAAAATTAAAATAAGCAAAATATAAAAACTTGAATGTTTCTATTTTTAATCTTTTTGTCTATTGTGTCACCCAAATAACATTATTACTATTTTTTAAATTGGGATAACACTTAACATGAGACCTGCCCTCATCAAATTTTTAAATGAACAATCTGGTACTGTTAACTATAGGCACAATGATGTACGGCAGGTCTCTAAAACTTATTTATCTTGCATAACTAACTTATCATTCATCATCAGCAGCTCCCCATTCCCCCTCCCTCCAGTCCCTGACAACTACCACTGTATTCAGTTTCTATGAGTTTGACCATTTTGGATACCTCATGTAAGTGGGATCATGCAGTATTTGTCCATGACTGGTTTATTGCACTTAACATAATGAATTGAGTGTTTTCTAAATAGTTAAGTGAAATCTGTAGTAGTTAGCTGGCTGAAACTGTAAGACTTTAGGTTAAAGTTTTCTCAATGATAACTATAAAATACAGTACTCTCAAACTACATAATGCTACCCCTAAAAGTCTTTCAACAGAGAGAATGTGGATAGGACTTGGGTAAATGAGTTTTCATGAGACCAACATAATCAGAGATCATCTTTGCGTCCCAAGTAGTCCCTTTGTATCATGCAGTTTCCTCCAATTTAAACTAGTTATAAAAGCCAATAATAAGTCATTTGCTAGAGTGTCCTGCACAGGTTTATTATCTTTCAAGACTGAACTTGTCTTTGGTATATCGTAAGTTGTAATGTGAAAATAAAATGAAAGAATCCAGGAATGCATTTAAAATTAGAGGGTTAGGCCTAGCAAAGTTATACAGTTGCTCTAAAAGTCAGCTGAGGGCCAGGGAAAGCAGCAAGATTGGGTGTGCCAAGTAGCCCAGCTGACAAGCAAACTGAAAGGTAAGTAGACAACACTTGGTGATCAGAGAGAACCATGATCTACTATAAAAGCTGCTCAGTAGAGAAGATAGGAGAAATCCTTCATGAAAGTTTGTGTTGGTGAATAGGAAACATTCACTTAAAATAGGATTCAGTTTGGTATAAAGAGGAAAACCTTGAAGACTTTCAACATATCTAAAAATAATGGGGAAAAAAAAAAAGGCAACCTCTTCCACTTTCCAATACGTGTTTGGGTTGCTCAGAAGTAAATAATGACCCTAAAATAGGAGCATTAAAAACAAAACAGCAGCAACAAACTCTCTAGAAGTCCAGAAGTATTAAATTGAATCATATAAAACTGCCCATTTTTTTGTACATCAAAAGGTTAAAATATAGGTAATTTCATATGGTTCAACTGAAAAGGGAGGGGTGCCCATTAATTCAATGCTAAGTATAAAAAGTTGAAGACACACTAATACTTTTGCAGTATTCAAAAAGAGGTAGAAGAGCTATTACTGAAGCAGAAACAGAATTTTTAATATTCTATGCCAAATTGATGCTTCAAGTCACAGGAAACTATAGCCAGTAGCTATCTACCTAAATATGCATAAAATTTCCATATATAACCATCCTTTCCCTTTTGTCTAACCTATGATACTCATACCTAATAAAATTTTATTCCCAATAGAGTCCTCCAGTCCTCTTGCTGAATCCCCAAACCTAGTTATTAATGGTAAACTTCAAGCACAAAGTCACCCTGTGCCCCCATCCCCCATTGTCAATCTATTATTCACCTTTATTTCCCACTCCAGCCCTTCTCTACTGCTGTTTTCCAACCTTGGCACACTGAGAGTCCCATCTGTCCATGTCAAGTTCCCCCCACCCCTTTCCTTTTAATACACCAATGATCTAATCTTTCCTGCACAGAATGTGGACATTTTTATAAGCCTTGTCTCTTTGCCTTTCTCATGTAGAGAAGCTGTTGTTTAAAACAGACACTAGATCTTGTCATGCAACTTTCTACTTTTACTATATCCAGATTTTTGCAGCTTTCTCAAAACCAATTTCACCTATACGACTTCAATAAAAAGTCTGAATTTATGTTAATTTTACAGGGGGAGTTGTACATATGTTCAACCTAAACAGTAGAATAAAGATACACATTAATACTGGGTACATTTCTATGTGGAAAAATACTGTCTTTATGGCACACAAAGCACAGAGCTCTCTGTTGCCCTATTTCAGAGGTCTTTTAAAAAGGTAACTTCCTGGACTCAGGAAGAGGTGCATAGTGTCTGAGTGAACTTCACCATGTTGTTAAATAAGTAATTTAGGACAGGAAAGGGAGTATGATGAACCTTCAACATGTTTTGGTGATGGAAATTTTCAGAACAGCCCTGGTACATTCACATCTCTGATTTTTATTTTATTGGGCTCATTTCCACCTTTGAATTTTTGGCAAGTGAAGAAACCTATTTGTGATGTGACCAGCAGACTGCCAAAGTATTCCAGTGTTTTGAATGACCAGGCTCAGCAAAACCACCCACCTTGCATTTACATACCTTGAATTTGCTATTTCCACTTTGGTTCTCGCCATGGCGGCTGCCCTTTGCGCGCCTTCTATTGCTCTGTCCACCTTCTCCCTAGTTTTTGTATTTCTTATTGGTATAAGCTGCTTCCTTATTCCACGGACCAGAATATTATTTTTGTATTTTCCCTCTTCTTTGGAACCATCAGGAAACACGGTACAGCCATATCCATGCCTCTTATTATTTGCCCACTCCCCTTCATACTTCATGCCGTTGGAGCGCTCGCTGATGCCGAAACCATTGCGCTTGTCATTCTTCCACTCGCCCATGTAAGTTTCAGTGGTGGTGGCATCCACGTGGTCTTCCACGGGGCAAAAATCACAATCGACGTCGCCGAAGCTGATGGTGGAGTTGGCATCGCTGGAACTAATTCTGCTCATGGCCGCATCGCTGCGGACGGAGCTCCGCTTGCTGGAGATGGAAGACTTGGATTCGGACTTGCGAAGTTTCATGCTTCCGAGAAGGGAGCCCCTGCGGAAGAGGCCACCCTTCTTCTTGCCCCCGAGCTCAGCGTCAGCGTGGAAGTTGAGCACGAAGCCTCCGCGGGTGCCGGCCGGGCTGTCGGCTGCGGCCGCAGCGTCGTGGAGCACGCTGCCATTGCTCTGCTCGCTGCGCAGCGAGGCCAGCGAGGTGCGCAGAGGCGAGCGGATCACCGTGGCCATGCCATAGGGCACGCTCTGGCGCACACCGTAGCCATGCCGCATGCCTCCGGCCCATTGACCTTGGTAGGTACCTTGGAGAGACCGCAAGAAAGCACAGCATGAGTCAGGGGTACACAGGGTGCGATGCCTGCGAGCACAGGGCAGGCAGGCCAACATCAAATAGGACACACTTCCCAGTTGACCCAGGGGAGATACTTTTCATCCACTTACGAATTTCAGCCCTGCGATTTTGGCCTTAGGACTTTAACTGTGTAGGATTTTCCAAAAGTCAGATAATTTCTGCTTTTAAATTTCATTAAAAATTTTTACCAGTGAAAAACATTCCCTTCTAATACAAAGAAAGCAAACATTAGGCTACAACTTCTCCTCTTCGAAATTAATACATCAAAACCTCCTTAGGAAAGCAGTGCAACAGAAAATGAAATGGATTCTATTTGCGAATTTTATTAATTTAGCTGAAAAATTCTAAAAATGACTTAGGTCTATGTCAGTATAATATTCCAACAAGCATGAAGGCTTAAAATGACTAGCGGTGATCTGAATGCTTGGGACATGGGCTGCCAAATGAATGGTCCTAGATTTTCCTTCTTTCACATTCCGCATCTTAGTTTTAGGGTAGGGAAAACCATTTAATATATAAAATTAACCTTTGGGTTCGGGTGAACCTTTCTGAGCTGAGTGACTTGACAAATAATAATATCCATCCTGAATATAGTGAACCACCATGAGAAAAAAAAATGAGCAATTTGCTTAACATTTTTGCACTTCCAAGTGAAAAGGTCAAGTTTTGTACCACATTACCTGTTCAATCTGTTTCTCCTGGCCTTTCTCTTTATAGATTTGCCTAGCTTTTGCCAGTACAGTGTAAATCTCTTCAGACTGGAAACACCCTGAGGGCAGGAATTACTTCAAAAAGGATCACGAAATTTCCAACTTCTGGTTTTTATGTGTTCTCTGGATGCTGGGTGTTTGATGACTACAAAACTATGGCGGCTGAAAATAATAATTCCCATTGGCATTGGAAAAACTTAGATAAGGCCAGAGGAAACCTTCCCTCTTAAGATTATGGACTTCATCTCTTGAGAAAAGGAGTACTTGAGAGTATACATTAAAACTGTTGATACCAGATGACTTTTCAATGAATATTATTCCTTTTTCAGAAATAGAATAAACTCTGAAGTATTTAAGTTTTTCTACTAAATAACTAAAAATGTCTAAATAACCTGGTACAGGTTTTTAAATACTTTTTGAGGGAATGAAGGTTTAATAAAGGAATTTAGAATTCCCTTTTCAAAGTCAAGGCCATTTTGTTTAAATAAGGCAAAATTTTACATTATAGTATCTCCCAAAAGCAGCAATCTAGAAATTTTTAAATGTAATTACTTCTGTTTGTTATACATAACAATTTACAATGCCATAGAAAATAAATCCTGATTATGGTCTATCTTCATCTCAATCTGAGTATGGAGATTTTTATCTTGCCCTTTGCATTTTATATTATCATGCACAGGTTTGTAATAGATAGTATATATTTAATATACTGAGCAATAATGTTAGTGGTCTGTGTAAATGGCTGATTATTTCATTGCACTTAAAAGCTAAGACTGTGATGGTGCCAATTCCAAGACTACCTGCGCTTTCTGATCATTCTGACATATTTCCATCATATAAAGAGACAACTGTAGAACAACAATGGATTACTAAGTGGGTCTGATACTGTGAATATTATATTCTGTGTAGATGTGGTTTTAACCTAACATCTATGAATTTCTAAAGGGAGGAGTGGGCCAGAGTTTTCTCTAAAGGATAAACCCCAAAAGAGGGGTCATATAATAACATTTGAGGGTGAAAAGTTTCCTACTGAAAATGAGCCATCTCTAAACACTGCCATAACAGGAAAGGGAACTGAATTATTAAGAAAGTTCAACTTTGATTTTGCCTCTACAGATAAAATGCAAATTTTAAGATAAAAGTTATGTAACCTGATATACTAAAACAAATCACCTTATTTTAATACTTTGCTTGGTTTAAAATTGCTTTAATCACACCCTTCTAACTTTGCTACGTAAGTTTGCTTTGCTAAGACATTTCATAAAAATATTGATATTAATACATATTTACACTTTTTAAAACATAAACATCTTGGTAAATGTTTAACACTGATGGAAAATTTAATAGCTAGTTTCCTTAAGCTGGTATCTCCAAAATAAGGTCAGTATTTGGAATTTCTAAAGAAGTATTGCTTGAAAATCCAGGCTGTTTAAGGCAACAGCAATAATTAGAAAGTGTAAGTCTCCACTTAACTGTCAAATAAGGAGGGGGCAGGAAAAGCGGCATTGGCCACAATCCCCTTCTATTTTATAAAATTGCAGTATGAAAGAATTCCTCCATGGCAAGCTAGAAACCATTTTACAGTCAAATTGCAAGTAGTTCATCTAAAATTTAAAACAGGTTTAGTTTAGTCAATGAACCTAGAAAAAAGGCCCTATTTCTTTATAAAGCAGGTGGGTTCCAACTTCTTCCTGCTGCTCAAATAAAGTTGTAATTAGTTCCTCTTGATTCCTAAAATAGAGATACATATTTCGCAAGTGTAAAAATTATTTTTATAGGTTTTGTTTTAAATTGTGTTCACTTTGGAACTGATTTTTTAGATCTAGCCGTTTTAACTACACAATCTTGTAGTGGAAGGCATCCAGTTCAGAATGAAATTCAGTCAAATTTGGACTATTCTGTGCCAAACAAGTTTATACACTACAAATACAAAGATAGTTAACAAAATAATGGGTCTTCCTAGACATTTTCAATAGTTTTATGGCAGGTAAAAAACTAGTACAGCAGATCAGAATTTGCACACAAAGTTCCATGTACCTTAGATTTGGATTTCAGGAGTATGATATTTACTCTTAATTAACATTCAAGGTGTTTCTATTTCAGCAATACTTCACACACAAACCACTAATAAATTGTTACTTTTCAGGTGGAATCACGACTTCCTTCCTCCTTTAGTTTAATGTCACCACAAAATACACGGAACTAGATTTTACCTAAATCTGAGAGAGGGTGTACAGCAATGAATATGTGGTGGTACAGAGAATAGAGGCAAAAATAAGTTAACTCTCATCTTTAGAATAGGGAAAGTGATAACTCCTATTTTGACCAAATATAAGTTATAGCAAAATACTTCCATTTAGACTACTTTATGATTAAGGACTTTCTAAGTGACATTAGAGATGGGGGGGGCAACACACAGTCAAGAGCAGAGAGTTGACATTCAACAGTGATTTTTAAGCTTTTTCATTCCTAATTGTAGCATATTAGGATTTGTAGGGTTTTGGGTAGGAAAACGACAGTACTATGTTGGTACCAAATTTTAAGTTTTTTTTAAGTTATTAAACAGAAGGCAGATTATTCATAAAGTCATTCTGAAGACTTAGTTGGGTTTCTTCAACACATACCTAGACAGCTTCTACTGTGCTATATATATTTTGATTACCAGGTATAAAAAATACTCTAAACCAAGAGATTTTGTTTAATGGCTAGTAACTTAAGAATATTTTTAAGCTAAAACTGAAGTGAGAGAATTATTCATAGATTTTTTAAAGGGTGATAATGTCCACTTTTAAAAAATAAATTTTGCATTCCACCTTTGAGCATGGAATTTAGTTATATAGTAGAGTGAGGGCCTCCAATAAAAAATCCAGTCACAAATTAACTTTTATAGGGCTGTCAACTAAGGTATGTTATATCCATTGAGAACATTTAAGGGCCCTATTTAACTACTATGGAACTCAGGACTCCTACAGCTCATAGAAATGTATTAACATTTTTTTCTTTTAATTCATGAGAACCATATCCTTTATTTATACTGTAGGATGAAAAGATGTCCTTTTTAGCAAATCCTACCATTCTGCTGTTTTGCATTTGAAACACGGCCCAAGTGTTCTGAGTAAGTGAAGTGTACAAATTGTATAAGCTTTTATATAAGCAATGGCATAACTGGGGTTGCAGTGGGCTGGAGAAACTTTTAATTGGATCCCTTTAATATCCTCTAACTCTGAGCAGCTTAATTCCAAAAAGTGACATCGCCTCCTACAATCCTTTTCAATTAAATATGATCATGTTTATTATCAGGAAATGTACCTTGCCAATGCATAAGACATTCGTCTTTGTTATGCATACAAATTCAACTTTCGACACCTGTTTCAATAACGTATACTTTTTCCAATTTAAAAAAGGAATTTCAGTCCTACCGTATATAATTTTTTTCACAAATACTGCTAAATATTAAAATAAGGTGATTTTGGTTCACAATCAGGAATACTGTTTAGGTCATACATCTTGATGTAAACCAATGACCAGTAGTGACATCCTCAGAAGCAAAGTCTGTTGCTAACTTTGTGGCTATAGGAACACAACTTTCAATTGTATTTTTTTTTTAATAGAAACTTCATTGCCCATTTCTAAAATATTTCCCCAGTAATTTGTCCAACGATCTGCAAAGATTACTATTCTTTTGATCGAAAACCAGTACTTTAAGGAAGTCAAAGAAAACTAGAAAGAAAACCCCACAACCCCTGAATCCCACCTGCATCAGGTGGCCTCGCCACTCCCAAAACCAGGACGTTTCCAAAAGCACCTTAAGTAAGGTTCAATTCCCCAACATCCTACTTATGGGGTTCTGGCTTCTATCTTTAGGCTACTAGAGGACCAAATGCGAAATACGAGACTCCACGTGAAACCAATCCGAGGAGCCTTCAGCACAGACCCGCAGCTTTACAAGCCCAGGGCGTTCGCTCTAACGCCACCGGAGTGGTGATTTCAAACCCGGCCGGGAGAGGGAGGGATCAGGAACGTAATGAGACGGGCTCAAGTGACAGCGTCCTCTCTCCAGTCCAACCCTCCCGGGCGGCGCTCCCTCCTGGTGGCAGTGCAGCGCTGGCCAGGTACATTCACGCCTCGCTCCCCGGGGTGTGGACACATAGCCCGCTTCAAGAACAGGGTCAGATTTAACCCTCACGCACCAGTCCCGTCCCAACGCACCCTCCCGGGGGAGGGAGGGCGCGGGAAGTGGGTGGGAAGCTTCCCCAGGTGTTTTGGCGGGTTTCTGGACATGTGCGCTTCGCGTCCTCCCCGCTTCCCCACAGCCTGGGCAATGCCCACCGCACCATCTCGCCGAGCAGCCGAGCCGCCCGCGACGCCGCTCACCTCCGTCCCCGTAGGTCTCCACGCCGTACCCGTCTTGCAGCCCGTTACTCCAGGTACCCTCGTAGCGAGCGGGGGTGCACAGGCTCTGCCGGACCCCGTAGCGCCCCTTGAAACCATGTGACCACTCCCCCCGGTACATCCACTTGCCCTTCGTTTCCACCCCCAGCCCGTGCCGCTTGCCCTGAGCCCAGTAGCCCTGGTAGGTGTTGCCGCTGGGCCAGGTGTAGCCTCCGACCACCTCGAAGCCGTGCGACCAGGAGCCCGAGTACTCGCCCTGGCCCTTGGGCCCCGTGCAGATGCCATGCCCGTGCGCTTTGCCCTCCTCCCAGCCGCCGCAGTAGGTGCCGCCATCGTCGAAGTCGAACCTTCCGCCCGTCATTCGGGGGGCAGCCCCGGCGCGCTCCCCGCGGGGGCACCGACGCGGGCAGAGCTGGGCACGGCAGGGTGTAGCTCGGGGGTGGGAGCCCGGCGGGCGAGCTCACGACTGCGCCCCGGGCAGCTCGCGCCGCCGCTCGGCTCCAGTCCGATGCCGCCCCCGTCCTCCCCTCCTTTTTCGCCGCCACCACCGCCGCCTTTCTCCTCCTCCTCCTCCGCCGCCGCCCCGGCCAGCGCCGCGCGCGAGAGGACAGCCCAGGCTCCGGAGCGGACCTTCAGCTGCTCCCGCCCGCCCACGTGAGCCGGGCGCCGCCCCGCGCCCGCCCCCCGTCCCCTCCCCGGGCGCCGAGGCCCGGCCCCGCGGCAATCCCGCCCCACGGGCCCTGCCCCCAGCCCCGGGAGCCGGCGGACGGGCGCGCGTGTGTTCGCGCAGTGGGATGCAGGTGGGAGGGCAAGTGTACCCGGGGACGCGCGACAATCACGCCTGTAGATGAAGGCGCGGCACCTTGTGTGGGGGCAGCTCGCGGGCGCTGGAGCCTCTGGTGTTTGGGGTTTTTCAATTGTGCTTAAGCTCCTGTAAGTGCGGCCACGTGTGTGATGGGGTAAACTCATTGTATGTGTGTTTGTCTGCATGAGGTTTGTAGTTGCATTTTTTTCCAGCATTCCAACTTGTGTACTGTTGCATTTGTCGTGCTCAGCTGTCATTGTGAATTAATGTCCTCAAAATTTATGTATGCATATGATATAAATCTGAGGCAGCCTAGATATAATTGTGCAGAATGTTCTTTTACACCTACCCATTTCAAAGCACATGTGTTTGCGTTTCTTTAATGAAGATACTGAGGGAGAGCTGTGCAGTTTTAAAAAGCACAGGATAAATCGGTTGTTTTTATTTGTAATAATGAAGAAGAGGGTTTAAAGCTGTCTTTGGAGGGGCACAGGATGTTTTCTTTTACAATGGAGCCTGCTTCCCTTAATGCCTCATTTGTTGTTCTTCACAATCTTAGAAATCCATCCTGGAGCTGTGTACCCAACAGGCAGAAGACAGTCTGTACGTATTGTATATGTGCCTGAAATGTACGCCTGATATCTCTCCACTGGTATGCACAGTTTAAGAAATAGAAGTTTTCAAGGATGAACATGGTAATTAAAACACTGCTCTAAACTAACAAAGAGGCTGTGACCTACAAAACCAGGGACAGGTGTTAGCTGATCCACTTTCCAGCTACAACACTGCCTTGTTGAATTCACTTTAGACACCTCTTCTAAACTTTGTGTGTGTGTGTGTGTGTGTGTTTGAGGTGGAGGGTGGAACTCCAGGGCCTATGTGTATGAGGCAGGTGCTTTACTGTTGAGCTGTCCCTCCAGCCCCTAAACTTTTAAAATGGTTTCACCATTTTCTGAATACAAATAACTAGATTTGCCTTTCTTATGTTAGGTAACAACTAAGTATATTGTGAGAGCAGTGCCCAGCCAAGAATTAGAGATTTGGTAATAAGCAAGTTGAGGCAGTCAGTATTGTTTCTCTTAAGAAGACACTGGTCTCAACCTCACCCTTAATATACTCAGATTCACAGCCAAGGGTC
Source organism: Glaucomys volans (assembly GCA_020662805.1). Classification (NCBI taxonomy): domain Eukaryota; kingdom Metazoa; phylum Chordata; class Mammalia; order Rodentia; family Sciuridae; genus Glaucomys; species Glaucomys volans. The sequence continues at coordinate 500,876 of JAJEJO010000219.1, forward strand.
GTAGGTTGGCCTCTCAGGAAAACTGCCTTGCAGGCAACTCCTGTTATTCCTTAGAACTGAGAGACCTTTGGACAAGGACCAGAACACAGTCTGCCAAATACCTCTCACTAGGTATTTGATAAGCAGATAAAAAATGTAAGGACAGGTGTCAGGAAGGCAGCAGGGCAAAAGTAGACTTTCCTGCACAGAAAAGGAACTGAAATTGACCTTGATTGTGTCTCTCCTAGGACTAGAGCTGATCTTCCCTGCTTATCTGTCTGAAAGACTGAAAGAAAAATCTCAGTTTACACTGAGCCAAAACACCAAAGAGAATTAGAAACCCTCATCCATGGCGCTGCCCGCAGAGTTGCCAGGAATAGTGCTTACCCTAGTGGCCTGAAATAATTAGGCATCTCACTCAGCATCTTGTTCTGGACTGGGGATTGATTTAGGCCACTGGGAAAAAGAGGGCCCAGAGCTTTGCAGCTGAGCCATAATTTTATTTCTCTGTTATGGGATACACCAGAATTGGGAACTAGACACATGCCCATCTATTCTGAAGTTCTGTTTGATAGGAGAAACTGTGGTTGCTCAAGCTAATGTTTCTTTTCCTCCCTTTTTGAATGGGCTTTCTTCACAGTAGGTTTTGTCCTTTTGCTTTTTTGCCCATTTTTGTTTTGGGCCCCATTCGTGTGTTAGGACTCAAGTTCTCACACAAATGAGAGCTCTTCTGGAATACATGGCACAGAATGGGTTTCTGGCTTCTGAGATGGATAGCTAGTCCGTTTGTGGTAGAAGGGCAAAGGATGGTATTACACCTGATTCTGGGTAGAGCATGGAGATTTCCACAGGATAATAGACATGGTCATTCATTGGTTCCTTCCATGGAAGGAGACTTAATTAAAAGTGAGAACCTTCCACCATGCATGTGCTGTTAAATCTCAGTTAAATTCTAACCTGACTCTGCCAATGACTTTCTTCATGGAAAAAAGGTTTGGTATCCTACTGAAACAAACATTTCTGGCAAAGTAACCATATAACCCATGCTTCCATTCACCTGCTGCCACCGCAGGGGAAGTGTCACACAGATGTGTTGTTTAACCTGAGAGTTCAGATTCTATGTCAATGGTTGGGGAAGATTGGCAATGAGAACTTGGAAAAGGAAGAGTTGAGAAGGATGGCATAGAGAGAAGGCAGTGGAATAACGCTGCAGTTTAGTACTCAGGGTTAGTAATGTCCTTATTTTCCCTCTCATGCTGAACCTTTGCCCTGAATAAGGGGGAGTTGAATTTAGCTTTAAGGAGGGATTAGTAAGAAGAGAATGTGAATGTTGGTGTGACAGGTGGGATGGGGGAGGTCATTAAAGCCCAGGGGCCAACAACCACTCTAACAGTTTGTTTTCCTCCACACTCAAAACCTAGCTCTTATGTTTTCATTCTAAAAACTTTTCTAACAAATGGTAAGCCACTTTGAGTCAAAATACAGTCAGTAAACAACATGTTAGTAAAGGTGTTTTGCTTAGAATTTAATGATATTTTATTTTTTTAATGAAGGTGCACTGAACAATTTGATTACTTCATTTTATTTGTGTATTGAACTAATTATTGATAATTCTTAATAAAAAATTACAAATGACAAAACAGCTAATCTCTAGGTGTTTGTTAAGGAGATGAATTAAAGCATGTTAAACACATCGAGTTGAATTCACTTGATGTATTTAAAATTAATATTACAACTTGATTTATAAAATCACAAATGTGTTATCTGTAATCATCTAAGCATTTATTAAAATTTAAGAAATTTGCCCATAATAAATACAAAGATTAAGAAATATGATCCTAAGCTTTGTAGGCAGAATGAAATCAGAACAGTATTCTAAAATTAATGGTCTTCAGATCTTTAATCCCTCCTTAAAGGCAACTGTTTGTCAGATATTGTACTAAGTTCTTCACATGTATTCATGTAAATCTCATAATAAATTGGGTATACTGGTGCATACCTGTAATCCCAGCAATTTGGGAGGCTGAGTCAGGAGGATCAGAGGTTCAAGGCCATCTTCAGCAACTTTGGGAAACCCTGTCTCAAAAATAAAAAGGAACTGGGGATGATATTTCAGTGGTAGAGCACTCTTGGGTTCAATCTCCAGTCCAAAAAATATCTCATAATAATTGCATGGTATTAGGACTAGTATCACAGCCATCTTAAGAAGAAAGAAAAGGGTTAGGACATTTGGGTGCTCTGGATTATTCAAGGTATAAATGATGAATTGTGATTCAAATGGAGGTCTGTGTACTCTGAAGGTGGTTCTTTGTTAGTTTTTTATTTTATTGGTTAGAGGGTGAGAGCAGGGAGGAGGAGCCTCGGTAGGAAGTGAGATTGGGTGGTAAGGATGACTTTTATTTCTTAGGTTTTTCCAGTAGCTGCCTGGGTGAATGGCAATACTACTGTCTAGAATTTAAAAAACAAAACGAAGGAAGAAGAGTAAATTACAGGGGTTGGGGAAGATATATCTTTTTAGGAGAGTATGATTCCAAAACATTCACCTGGGTTGGGGATATAGCTCAGTGGTAGAGCACTTGCCTAGCATATGCAAGCCCTGGGTTTGATCCCCAGTACTGAAGGCAAAAAAAAAAAAAAGAAAAAGAAAAGAAAAAAGAAAGCAAGAAACACTCAGAAATAAACACTGAAAGAGATGTTAGGTAGACAACTGGACCCTAGAGATCAAAAACTAAATAATAATAATAATAATCTTCATTTTTTCCTTCAGTAGCCCCTCCTTTTGCCACTGGAACTGTTCACTCATGTCATTGGTCCCCTACTCTGATCCACATCTCCTCTAGGCCATTCCCCCAAGTTCTTCCAGGACTGATGGCTCATCCACTCATCCTCTGTCCACTGTTCCTTGCCATTGTCCTGGAGAGCTTCATCCTGACTTGAGAATCCATTGCCTTTTGAAGTTTCATGAACTTCAATTTAAAGTTCACTTTCCCAGCCCAGCCTGAACCTTAGTTTGACCCAGGCAGAGGCCAGTTCTGAGAAATGGAACTTTATAACTTTACCCTTTGACAGCGTTCTCTTCTCTTTTCCACTGAGCAAACCATCAACTCTTATTAACGCCTCCACTGTTTTGATGTCCTTCCTGTTCTCCTGGCTCTTCTCTTCCCTACTCTGCTTAGAGGCTCTTATGAGTCACTTCTGCCACACCATCCCTGGCACTCAGTTTCCTTTTCATATTGGCCTTCTGGTGCATCTGTCTGCCCAGTCTCCAAGCTTCTTTTCTTTTTAGTTAAACATGACAGTAGAGTATATTTTGACGTATTTATTCAACATGGAGTATATCTTATTCTAATTAGGATCCCAGTCTTGTGGATGTACACGATGTGGAGATTCACTGTGGTGTATTCATATATGTACATAGGAAAGTCATGTTAGATTCATTTTCCATCCTCTGCTCCTAGGAAGCCTTTCAGAGGTAATCACTTCATTTATCAGTTGCCATTGCAAACTGTGGTTACAAGCATCGAGCACTTCCACCCTTCAGGGGACATGTTTTCTTAGGCAACTTCCAGATGTTTACAACTGTCCTGGAGACCCTCTGAGCCCCAGGCCTCCTACTAAGCCTAAGACCTGTTTTCTTTTCAGAGGAAGTAACATATGGGGAACACCCTCACGTTCTTTCTTTTCAAGACTTAATGTCTATGTTAATCAACTTCATCACTGTGTGATAGAATACCTGAAAAAATCATCTTATGTGTTTTTGGCTAACAGTTTCAGAGGTTTCAGTACATGGTTGCTTGGCCCTGTTGCCTTTGGGCCTATGGCAAGGCAAGACTTCATGGCGGAGAGTGTTTGGTGGAAGGAAGCTCCTCACCTCCTGACAGCTGGGAAGCAAAAGGCCCCAGTGACCTAACTTCCTTCCATTAGGTTCCACTTCCTGAAGGTTTTACCTCCTCCCAATAGAGCCACAGTTTGGCAACCAAGCCTTTAGCCTAAGAATCTTTGGGGGACGTTTAAGATCTAAACCATAATAGCATCATTCCCATTGTCTTCCTTTTCCCTTCCCCTATTCCTAGGAAAAAGATATTCTTTTTCCTCTCCAAGTTCTGGGTCAATTCCTTTTCTCTTTGCTTGAATTTCTTCCCCTCAAGCCAGCAAGCATAGCTTGGTGTCCTCCATATTAAAATAGTCCTAACTTCTTGGTCCCACTTTCTCCTCTTATCTTATTGTAAAGAAGGCTGTAAGCCTTCTTTACATTCCAGTTTTTACCTTCCCACCTCTCATTTTCCCACCACTTGATTTGCATTCTGTTGTCACTAGTCTAGTGAAGCTTGTCTAGCCTTTGGGACCTCCTGTTTGACAGATGAAGTGACATCTCATCAGTTCCCATCCTGCAAGTGGCAGCTATGAATTTCATACTTGAAAGCACTTATCTCTCAGGCTTCTGTGAAACCTTTGTCTCTTGCCTCCCTCCCTGTTCCTCTCCCACCACTTCAGCTGTTCCATTCCTATTTTTCTTCTTCATATCCCTTTCTAGCTCCCTTAATTCTAGGCTGCATATTGTGTTCCAACCAGTAGCTTCATGGTACCAGAATTTTGTATGATTGTGGGATACTTGGCTGGTACAAGGCAATCCTGCCTTAGAGGCCAAGAGTCTAATTTAGAAATGGTCTAATTCCTATATAAAACACCAGCTGGGCCTTTCTTAAATCTCAAGGGCAGTACTTTGGTTTCTTCCTATGACTTGTCCCTTGTGGCCCTCTGCCTACTCTTCCTAATGGGGAAAGCTCCCCGCAGACCTAGACAGCATCTGTGTCCAATGATGTAATTCACAGAGGGTTTCAGGAAAGTTCTAACAATGAAAAAAAAAAAAATGACAGAGGGATCCTTCATAAATGGTAGTAAACTTAAAGATACAGAGTGCATTGCAAATTTATATTGAAGACCTAGTACCTAAAGCAAACCATGATACATCTATGTATGTATATGTGTATCTGTGCACATGTGTGTATATATGATGCATATCTTAGGTTTGGAGACACAGAAGTAAGGCTCAGAGCTTGCTCTTAACGTCTCTCTATCTCTTCAGGGACAGGAGTTAAAAAAAAAGAAAAATAATAGAAGTACAAGGGAACTGCAAGAGTCCCATGCCCTGAGAGTTCAGAGGAAATAGTAATTTTGTGGACTGCTGTGGTTGAATGATTTTGGGGGAGTCATGGGCATATTGCTTAGCCTTTGGATGTAGTGCAGGTGCATCCTTCTGGACATAATTTTGTAATGACCTTGAGATGAGACACCTGGGAGAGAGAAGGAATGAGGGGACCTCATGTATGAGTGTGAGAACAGAAGAGACTTTCTGGAAAAGGTGTGCCTGGAATCTGAGGGGACAAAATGATGAGTTCATGTCTATCATGCTGCATTTAACATCACAGTGCTTTGTTCTGAAGGTATGGCTGAAAGCCAAGTTGGTGTTTGAAATAGCACAAGTGGGGGATGAAGGGAATAGAAAGCATATTTGGGTGTGTCATTATTAAGATATTAAAAGTTCTGAAAATTGATGTGATAACCTTTGAAGAAAAAAGGCACACAGTATTGTTCAAAGTATGGCTGTGGAGTAAGTCAGCTAAATGACTCATAGCTGAAGGAAAGGAAAAAAAAAATCAATTATTATTAGTCAGTTAAAGAAGTGTAAATTATAATTGAGGAATGAATGGGGTTCTACGAGCTCCGGAACTGGATTTGAAACAATAGCCAATAGTAGTGAAGACTTTATTCTAACTACACGACAGGGGGATGTTCTATTCTTGCCAAGTGTTGCAGCTTCAGTCTGCACGTCATCTCAGCACACACATCTTGAAGCCCTTGTGAGCCCTTCAGATGCTCATTGCATTCCACGTACAGCCTAGATCCCTCTTCCTTTCCTTCATCATGCTCTAGCATTTTTTTTTGTCACCTCTTACATTTCACTTAGTACTTTCACGTGGCAAGCACTTTTTGAAGCTTACTGAGACATTAAAACCTTCCATGGGGAGGTCATGGAGGTGCTCAGACCTCCCTTCCAGAGAACCTGCAGTGAGGAGGGAGCCTGGCAGAGAGCATCCAGCTGCTGTGGTTTCAGCTCTGCTGCAGTGCTCCCAGGAGGCCATGCTCTGCCCAGGATACACCCTCCAAAATTTAAGAGGCAAATTGCGGCATCTTGCGTCTCTTGGTGCAAAAAAAGGAAGCAGAGCACCCGATAAACCTCTTGAGTTCTGGAAGCAACATGTGGCACACTTAGAAACTGCTCCAGCCTTTATGCTGGTTGACATAGAAGGAAAGCTCCCAGTTTTGAGAGGGCTCAGAGAAGGACAGGATTTTCCTAGAGGCTCAAGCTCTGATGCAAGCATCCCTCCTTCTTAAGCCATAAGATCAACCAGATACTATGATGTTGGAGGTGTGAGTGGTGAGGAAGACACGTAAAGATTGTGGCAAGCCCTAATTGAAGAACCACAGTGCAGGTCTATGAGAACCTAAAGCAAGACAGTATTATCTGCAGTAGAGAATTAGGTGTCTTTTAAAAAACACTTCTTGGTAAGTTACTGGCCTTGGTAGAGAAGACACATTTGACCATGAGACCAAGTGCCATTTGTCCAGGGTTTCCCATTATAAGCTGTGTTCTATTGAATCTGCCAAGACAAAGTTAGAGAGATCTGAAGCAGTCTGTTGTAAGTTGAACATGGTACATCTAGGATCAAACTGGGCAGTTCTGGAGGGCACAAGAAACTCCAAGAACAGGTTGCCTAGTCCATGTTCGCCACCAGCGATGCACTTCTGTTTTTTTCCCCCAGCTCTCTGGGCAGATTAGGATTCCATACAACCAGCTAAAGGAAGAGGAAAGACCATATATGGTTTCTGGGTAGATGGGCTTGGGTATGAATTAGCTGGAAATGAGTTGAGGCTGCATTACAGCCACACTCAGGGAGTCTGTAGACAGGGAATATCTTTCCAATGGGCAGAGCTTGAGCTGTGCACCATGACATATATTTTATGTGAAGGGGAAAATGGCCCAATGTCTGAATATATGTATATTTCTGAGCAATGGCCAACAGCCTGGTCATCTAGTCAGGGACCTAGAAGGAAGAGAACTGGAAGAATGGAGACATAAAGGTCTAGGTAGAGGCATGTGAATGAAAGTATAGAAGTGGACAAAGTGAAGAGTTTTGAACTGAAGACTAATGCCCTCCATGGAGGAGGTACTGAAAACCCAAGTTGATTATAGCGCTGGGCTCCTTGATTTTAGCCAGCCTTCCTCATCAGCCATCCTAGATCTGGAACCAGGGACACGTGAATTTAGTAGCCTCAGTGGCAAAGGTTCAAGTTAAACATGGGTCCAACAACAAGGACTCCCACTTACCAAGGCCAGTTGAGCTACTGCTGCCTCTGACTGTCCAACCTGCCAGCAGCAGAGACTGTTCCTCGAGAATACTAGTTATCTACTTGGTGGTAGGTCGACTGTATTGGGCTCCTTCTAGCCAGGAAAAGCAAGTGGTTCATCCTTACTAGGGATAGACAACTAATCTGGGTATAGATTTGCCTTTCCTGTCCAGAGTCTCAGCCTCTGCCACCACAATTCAGGAGCTTATGGAGGGCCAGATCCATAGGCATGGAATTTCATACAACAAATGTCTGACCAGGGGACCCACTTCATAGTGAAGAAGGTGCCAGAGTGGGCCTTGATCATGGAGTCCCCTTGTCCTATCACATACCACATTACCACGTGTCTATATTATCTGTGAAGAGGCAACTTATGGAATGATGGAATGGTCTTCTTAAAGGCACAGCAAAAGTTCCAGTTTTCTGGTGTAATTTGCAAAAATGAAGTTGTGTCTTTTGGAGTGCAGTATATGAGCTAAATCAGACTGCTCTATGGCCTTATCCCTAATAGGAAGAATATGTATACTTTGAAACTAAGAGATGGAAGCATCAGTACCCAGTTACCATCACATCCAGTGACTTAGGATTTTTATCTTTCCTGTGCCTTCAATGCTGACTCTACTGGGTCCCTAGAGGAGAAGCCAGAGGACAAAGCAGGAATTATTTTGAACTACAGACTATGACTGCTGTCTGGCAGACCCAGTGACTTGTGTCCAGGGATCAAGAGGTGAAAAGAATAATTACCATACTGACAAGGGTGATATTTATACTATGGGCACAGAAGGGAGTATGTGCAGAACCCAGCTAATGCACTGGAGTGCTTCTTGGCACTCTACTGGTGCCTTGTTACTATGGATACACATGTGCCCTAACCCTGTCTGAGAAGGCAGGGTTCACACTCTCCTGAAATGAGGGTTTGGGTCACACCACCAGAGAAGCCACCAGAACGTGCTGATATTATATAGATAGATGTGAGAGGAATTTAGAATGAAGAGGAGGGAGAAGGTGAGAACTGTTTGTAGCTTCATGATCGACTATAGAAACAGGGGCTGTGATTGTCCTGTTAACTTCCCTGTTCAAAGCTTCTTTTCAGGAAGAGAGGCTCAGGGGGAGTTGCTCCCAAACAAATGGAGATCATGATCTTTGCAATGCAAGGGGTGCCATGGGGTGGTTATGGATGTGCACCATTCAAATCCTCTTCAAGAAAATTTGCTGCAAGGAGTGAGGTTGATGAACAGTCTCAAGCTGCTGCAGCTTTGGATCCCAACAGTGTTCTTGCCAATGCCACATGCTTCCAAAGCTGTTTCCAGCCAATAACTGAGCACAGTGGGATGACAAGAGTTGGGCCACTCCTTCCCTGAACATGCTTCCTCTGATGGGTGATATTCTCTGTGCTCGCCATAGACCTAGAGGAACCTTTCTTAGGGTCACTGCAGTCTGAGGCTCCTTGACACTATTGTTCTTTCCCTCTTTCCCTTTCACCAGTTTGAGACTTGATTATGACCCAGAGGCTTTCCCTACCTATTCCTGATTGCTGTGGACTCCCCTTCACATGTGTTCCCCCTGGTAAATCTCTTGTATGCTGAATTCTGTCCTGGTATCTGTTTCTTGGAGGCCTGAATATACCCAAGTGTTCTTTAAGAAACACACAAGGGTCTTTAAGTCAAAGAGAGATGAAAGGTCTAATCCAGAACTTCATAGAACTGAATTAGAATTTAGATATCATGGCTTTGAAGAAGAATGAGGAAGTTTTTCTAGGTACTGATGGAAAAATCCCCAAGATCTACTGGGTGGAAAAAAGCAAGGTACAAAACAATGTATGTGGCATGCAATATTTTGCCATATTTGTATGTGTGTTAAAACCTATAAAGATACAACGAAAAAGGGGATGGGAATGGAAAGCTTCACTAAAGGGCAATTTGATTTGTTTTTATTTTGTACCTTGAAATTATACTGCTTATTACTAATTAAGCTGAGATCTGAAAAAATAAATTGAAGCATAAATCTTGAGAATTTTATTATTTTCATTATTGAAAAATAATCCTGTGTATGTGATTGAATAGAACTGTCAGTTGGTAGACGATACAGTAACAGGTATAAAGCAATGTAGAGACCCAGTGAATTTTAGGACCCTCCAAAACTTACTGTCCCAGATGAAAAAAGATTGCCTGGGTAATCCAGATGGTATGAGTGATTTCTGACTCACAAATTGAATAATTCATAGACTGTCTGCCTGACTGTGACAGAAGTGGACATTTAGAAACTTCCAGCTGTATGCTGGTGTGCCAGTCTTGCTGTATTTGCTGGTCTGAAAGTTTTGCTATTTCTGGAAAGGAGCGTGCGCCTCAGATCCATATGAAATACTCCTTTAGGACTGGAGCTTCATGGAAGTGAAGGTAAAATTCCCATGGTGAGCATTTTCAAAAGCTCCTGGTGCAGGTTGTACCCTTCCCTAGTAAAATCTGTGAGCATGATCCTGTTACATACATTCTGAGAATTTCCTAGATCCTGATGTATTTATCAGATGAAGTTATTACTGAAGGAACATTTCCAAAACTCCCCTGCTGACTTCACCAGTTAGAACTTGTTAAATATACACATGCTCAGGTTTCTCTCTAGACGAATTCTGATTCTGTGGGTTTCTAATGGGGCCCAGGAATCTGTGTTTTTATTAAATACTCTGAGTGTACTTCAGGGAAAATTTTCTGTAGGGATATTCTCTCATAGGGATGACTTTGATTCTAGAAATTAATCCAATACATTTAAAGTTGCCTGGTACTCATGATCCTGATATGACTTCACCTTTTTTTGCATGGTTTTTCTTCAAACCCTTTGCAAATTATAAACAATATCTTCCTACTTGTCATTTTAAAAGCAAAATTCAAAAGTGCTAAGTAAGAGTGTGTCTTCTAAGGATAAATGTACAATGGCTGGTGAATATGTATGGAACAAAACAAACCACTACTGAGGTGGTGTTGAAACTGAGACAATGAAACTGACAACTGTAGGTCAGACCAGTGGGTGGACTTGTGAGGTCTCCATCTCTTGTGCAGTGCCTGGAACCTGACCTCAGGGAGGTGTGATGTCTCTTGGGACCATTGGCCTTGAGAGGTCTGTGTCCTTCACCCGTGTTGGAGAAGTGGCAGAATACAGGGCATGGGCTAAGCCCAGAGAACTCTGCCCTTGGGTGACCACACATCAAAGTTCCCACTGCCCCAGCTCTTGGGTTTCCATCCCCTTTACAATTAAAGCATTGATCTAGCTGGCAAGTTTCCCATGGCCTTGACATTTCTGGGTTTTTCGCCTGCCACGCACATTGGCCTCCCCTGTTCCTGAGTGCCAGCATTTGTAGGAGCTGTTTTTCCTCCATCACTCCTGGGGGTTGGAGCAGTATTGGGACAGGAGGGCCAAACACGCAAGAAGTGAATGTGTCCAAATGATCCTGGAACAATGCTTCTAAAATTTTTTCAAGGTACTCTTTAAACGTCTACATTTAGAGCCAGGTGTGGTGGTGCACACCTGTAATCCCAATGACTTGGGAGGTTGAGGCAGGAGGATTATGAGTTTGAGGCCAGCCTCAGCAACTTAGTGAGGACTGAAGCAACTTAGCAAGACCTTGTCTCAAACAATAGAAAGGGCTGCAGATGTGGCTCAGTGGTTAATCCCTGGTACAAATAAATAAATTTCTGTTAGAGGAAGAAATAAATCTTTTTTTATAAGTATGAACAAACAGTTTGGTGACTACTCAATTATATATATTACTCAAGTATATATATCCTAAAACCTATTCTGTCAAGCATTAACTACATTTTGCTTAAAGAAATCTGTAGCCTTTGAAGTCATTTTCATACTGATTATGGTATATATTTTATCTATGATTAGTATCCAAGGAGGCCATCTGCAAGTGATATTTTAGTTTGTGACTGTTTTTCCAAAGGAAATATGTTTCTTTTCCTCAAAATTTATCATAATTTTGGATTGTTCCATGTTAATATAATCCATTAATTAAAAGATTTAAAAATGTTACAAAAGATGGTTCCCCCTCCTCGCAGCTATTTCAGTGAAGTGAATGTGATCTTCAGGTTTTCTTTTTGTTCATTTACTCTATATGATATGTAGGTAGCAGGTGCCTTCTAAATGGGATCCCCAGGAACAGGCATAAAGCCATTAACTCTGCCTTCATGGAATGTGTGGTCCACTGAGGGGATGGAAACAACATCAATACATGCTGCAAAACTGCTGTGCTACCGAAGGAAAAATAGTGTTATAAAAAGAATAGAAAGGGATGTTTTCATTTAGATTAAAAAGTCAGGGAAGGTCTCTCTTCCTTCACCAATCCATTCTTCCATCCACCTATCCATCCATCCATCATCTACCATCCATCCTTCCAACAGATATTGCTCTGATTTTTCTCTAAGGAGGTGACATTCAAGCTACGCTCTGAGGGATGAGTAGGAAATGGCTAGGAAGGGAAGTAAATCAACTGGAGGAGAGGAAACAACTCTGATGTAGAAAAGAGTTTGATGCATTGAAGGAACCAAGAAAAGGACCTTGTGGTGTGGCTCATGGAGCCAAGGACAGAGTCTTGGTGAGAGATGATGCTGGGCAGAAAGTAAGGACTAGGGTCCATTTGTGATCTTATTTTAAGAGCTCAGTATGAAACTGTTTAGTTGCCTTCCCCATAGCTAGAGATGAAGAAGAGAAAACCAAAGAGGAGGAAGGGCAATATTAGAGAATATGAAAAGGGTCTTTAATTGTCAGCTTCTCCCTATTGATTCTAATGCATACCCTTAAGCAAGATGTGGCCCCTCTTCTATGAACCGGTGTCTTACAAACTGGAGAAATTCACAGATAACTTGGGAAGGAGAATAAAAATACATCTAGTCCTCTTTCCCATAGTAACTTTAATATTTTTTTAAATTTAGATTTACCTCAGCCATTAAAAAGAATGGAATTATGGCACTTGCCGGCAAATGGATGGAAATGGAGAATATCATGCTAAGTGAAATTAGGCCAAACTCAGAAACTTAAAGGACAGATGTTTTCTGTCATATGTGGAAGCTAGAGTAAAAGAAAGAAAGAAAGGGAAAGGGAAGGATAAGATAACACAAAGAACCAATCAAATACAAATTAATAGAGGAGTGAAAGGAAGTTTAGTAGAGAAGAGGATGAGAATGGGAAAGGGGTGGGAAGGGGTAGGATGGGAAGGAAAAGGGAGAGGAATAAGGGGAAATCATGAACTGAAATCAATTTCTATGTATGTATGAGTTTGTTGGTATGAACCCAACTACTATGTATAACCATAAAGCTCTAATAATAAAAAAATAGATTTACAATGGTTGTATATATGTACTTCAATATGTAAAAAAATAAGTGAAGTTGCTAATTCACAATAAGGGGGGCTAGGGAAGAATAGAGGTGCTTTGTTCTTTTTTTGTTTTGTTTTGTTTTCTTGTGGTGCTGGGGATTGAACCCAGGGCCTTGTGCATGTGAGGCAAGCACGCTACCAACTGAGCTATATCCCCAGCCCCAATAGAGGTACTTTGATTAGACAAAGGGGAGTGAAGGGAGGGGAGAGGGTGTGGGGGTAGGAATGATAGTAGAATGAATTGGACATAATTACCCTATATGCATATATTATTATACGACCAGTGTTATTCTACATCATGTACAACCAGAAGAATGAGAAGTCATACTCCATTTGTGTATGATGTGTCAAAATGCATTCTACTGTCATGTATAACTAATTAGAAACAAATAAAATAAGGTAAACTTTTGTATGCTTATAGTTTATTTACAACATAAGTCCAATCCAAATTGAAACAATAATATTGAAATTAGCAACTTGAATTTAATGTGACAGATGATGTTTTGCATTTTGAAATGTTAGGGTACTACCCACAGAGGCTCAGCTTCCCCTGAGTTCAGCACACATCCTGTGGCTGCCGCTCCCTTAGGAAGCCTCTCTGTACAGCGCACTGGCACACCATTTGGCTATGCTTGGTGCAGATGCACCAGTTACATAGTAGGCCTGCCTTTCTCATTAGTCAGAAACCATCAAAGTAGGACTCAGTGCCAAAGTCAGCCTAAACATAAACACAGAATCAACCCCTGAAACTAAATAAGTCACAGAGATGAAAAATCTAGAGTTTTTCCAGACCCTTTAGAATACATGGGTGAACTCCCATGGGTGAGTGAACTGGTGTTTGGAAAAAATCTTAAATAAAGAGCAGATTATTCCCAGGGACTTCCTAAAGGTAAAAAGGGGAAACTATCTCTTCTCACATACAGCCATAGGCCAGAATAACTTGTTACTTCTAACTTTCTAAAAGGGATCATTAGAACTCAAAGTTTGGTAGGCCAGGAAGGATCATTAAGATCTGAGTGTAAGGAGAGGCCAGTTTGGATGAGGTCATTGTCCTGGTGGATTCTGCTTATGATATCCAGGACAGACAAGATTAGAAAGAGGCCACTGAGAGGTCTGCCTCCCTGGCCATGGGACTGAACAGGCTTTGAGTAGTAGCCTCCAAAGTCAGGTACAAACCCATCCACTGGGGCGTGGGAGGAAAGTATTTAGAGCTTTGGGCACCCTGACCCCTGCCCTCAGGCACACAAAGAACAGCTCTCATAGAGGTCAGAGTAGGGACTCTGCGAAGTTGAGAGCTTTCAATAATTTGTATAACTTATCAAATACAAACAGCAGCCATAAAGGAAATGTGCACTTTGTGACAAGGCAAAAAAAAAAGTATAGTCTATATTTGTAAGATGATCAGTGAATAAGCTTGAAATGTCAAGTAAAGCTGATTTTTCACTGTTGCAAGTGATCACAAGTCTTCCTGTCCATCAGCAGTGTGCATTGCTGCAGTGCAAGGTACAAAGGAAGTAAAAAAACTTCTAACTTGAAAACAGATTTTAATTTGAGAAGAAATGATACACATGCTGGGCACAGTGGTGCACACCTGTAATCCCAGTGGCTTAGGAGGCTAAGGCAGGAGGATCTCAAGTTCAAGATCAGCCTCAGCAACTTAGTGAGGTCCTAAGCAATTTAGCAAGCCCCTGTCTCTAAATAAAAAACTAAAAGGGCTGGAGATGTAGCTCGGTGGTAAAGTGCCTATGAGTTAAATTTGCAGAATAACAACAAAAATAGATGAAGAAGAAATGAATAGAAGAGATAAAGGCTAATATTTGTTAGATTCAGGTATCACTGAGAAAGAAAAAAATATTAGAAAGTTTCCTGAAGGTCACCAAGTAGAGGTGGTTGTTTGCTTTTTACCATGAAACACAGGTGAGGAAAGTTATAGGATATGGTAGCACAGCAGTTTGGAGAGTTGGGGACAGTTTGAGAGAAATTTCCAGACATACTGAGGATCTGAGGGTGGAAATGTCTCCAGCAACACTTCGCTCCTGAACACCTGGGGAGGAGTGGATCAGCATCATCAAATAATCAGAACCAACCCAGCACAGCCACCCCAGGACAGAGGGGATGGTATGGAGTATTTGGGCAGACAGAGCCTGGGTAGCTCGCTAGTGGACCCTGAATCACTGGCCAGGATAGGGTGTTGGTTTCCCTAGCTGTTGTGAGTGTTGACAGCCAATGCCTCTCAACTGTGTCCTTCCTCAAGAATTTCCCTCAGCTGGACTGGAGAAAAAGGTACACTCATACATTGCTGGTGGGACTGCAAATTAGTGCAACCAGTATGGAAAGCAATATGGAGATTCCTCAGAAAACTTGGAATGGAACCACCATTTGACCCAGCTGTCCTACTCCTAGGTTTATACCCAAAGGATTTACAGTGACACAGCCATATCAATGTTTATAGCAGCTCAATTCACAATAGCTAAACTATGGAACAAACCTAGATGCCCTTCAACAGATGAATGGATATAGAAATTGTATATATACACAATGGAATACTACTTAACTATAAAGAAGAATGAAATTATGGCATTTATCGGTAAATGGATGGAGCTGGAGAATATCATGAGCCAATCTCGAAAAACCAATGGCTTAATGTTTTCTCTGATATGCAGATGCTAATTCACAATAAGGGATGGAACTAGGGAAGAATAGAGGGAGTAAAGAGAGGATATGGGGTGTGGGGGTAGGAATGATAGTAGAATAAATCCGACATTGTTACCCTATGTGCGCATATGATTACATAACCTGTGTAGTTCTACATCATGTACAACTAGAAGAATGAGAAGTTATACTCCATTTATATATGATGTGTCAAATGCATTCTACTGTCATGTATATCTAATTAGAAAAAATTAAAAATGAAAAGAAAAAATAATTTCCCTCAGCCAAAGAGGGCCTCCCAACTGGAGGTCATGTGAACTTTTTTGGGGCAGCCTGCATCCAACAACTCGTTGACTGTGGGGCATATGAATGTCTTCCCCCCGTGTCTCAGTTGGAGCAGTTCAGGCTTTCCTAGCTCTGGAGGTGACTGTACAATGTCTCTGCCCCTGTGCAGCAGATCTCCCTTCTCTGTCTGCTCAACCCGGCTTCTCTCCCTTCCTTGTGGGAGTGTTCTGGAGCATACCTGCCAGTAAAACTTCTGTAAGCAAATCCTGGCCTGTTTGCTGGAGAGCATAGTGACAACATGCCTTCTTAGGTCTGCTGGGGTATGGAGGTGACTGGAGATGAGTTCTCCTGACCTAGAATGGGTAAAAATTCCAAGCCAGTGAGCTGCTGGCTGATTGCCGTGGTGTGGTGAGAGGGAAGGCTGTGGATGGACATCACACAGGCAAAGGACTGGATAGGAGACCTGGCTGTGTTTAAAGGATCAGTCAGAGCCAAGCTTGACTCAGCTTTGGTGGGGAGGCATGGAGTCACGCTGACCATGCCTGACTGTGTTGGGAAGACTGACCATGAGTGACCCTAGATATGAATCTTTCAGCAGCTGCAGCGAGGCCAGAGGTCAAATCCCAAACATCCAACTGGACAAGACACCTCAAGGGAGGTCAGTGAGGACCAGAAGATGGCTCTAAAACCAGATGCCCTTCCCCTGAGGCCAGGAGAACACTAATCCGCCAGAAAATTAGATTCAGTCCAAAACTCCCTCCACCAGCAGAGGGAAGAAGGGTGAGTGAATATTTACCCTCAAAGAGATCTGTATTAGAGTGGAGGTGGCTGAGTTACCCTGAAGGGGACAAATATTTTTTTTCATCATTAGTGGAAATGGGTTTCTAGAGAGATGAATTTTGGTCCTAGAAACAGAAAGCAGTTCCATTTTTCCATATGTGAGATGTAACAATGCAGAAATATGCAACTGAAGAGAGGATGGCAAACAAAACAAGCAAACCATACGCGTGGTCTGCGTGATGGATATACTGCTGTCACACTCGGGACAGGCCCTGTCATAAGTGCTTCTATTTGAATAATTCTATAGTTCATGGAATTTCCAAATAAAAACTAGCAAGCTGCCCACTGATAGTGCACTTTAAATAATACCCGGGATATTGAAGAGGTAGTTCCCCAGCAGGCAGCCGGAAACACTGAACTTGGAGCACAACCACGTATTGTCCTTTAAGAGAGAACAGATAGTTGAAGATGGACTATGACTGCTCCAAAGGAAACTTGCCAGAGTGAAACTTCCCTGCTCTGATATGAAAACAAGCCTTCTGACTCTGGCGTTTAGTTTTTCTAATTGCTTTTGTGCACGTTTTTCTCATTGAATTCTCCCAACAAGCCCCTAAAGTGGTTTCTTTTGTAAGGGAAATGGAGGCTTACCATGGTTCATAGCCGGGCTATGGGCAGGCATTTAAACCCAGATCCCATGGGCATGGCCGCTGCAACCCAATGCCGCCACTAGACATTCTCCTGCGGACATTTCAAATTGGATTTGTAGAAGGCACAAGAAGTTTGGAAAGGCTTAGCTGTGATGATCTCCCAGATGGGATGGGTACGAACATAGAGGGAGATATGAGCTGTGACAGAAGATTCCAGATGGGAATGAGGAGGGGTTAGTGGTCAAGTCAGAATCACCCTTACTTGGTGCGGGTAATGCATGTTGTAATTAGTTATTTGTGTGTCCAAGCTCTTCATTTAGAAAACCTGTATATAGTTACTTCCCAGGAGCCGTCACCTGTGCCCTGTATCATTGTATCCTTAATTGGAGTGTCTGTGGCTTGTCATTTTAGTCCCTTTCACGTCACAAAAGAAGCGTATCTTAGTAAGGAAGACTGGAGGGACTGAGGCTGCACCCAGGCAAGTGGAAACTCTTCAAGTGTTCTGGTAACATTTGGACACTCCCAACACTCAGCAGTGAAAAAGTCAACATTTGCCAAATTTCTAAGCTGTCCTTATCAGTCAAGTTGTTTTTCCCCTTTATCCTTGTTTCCATTCCTTAGCCAACTTACCACCAAGAGCTGTTTATGGTAATAGCAGGGTGCTAAGAGTACACATTTAAAATAGAGGACAACAGGATTGAAAACTTTTAATAACATACCACAGATTGATTTAGAAATGCCTCGGAACTTCTCATTTTAACTTTCCTCCTGATGGAATCTATTTGTATCACTGGTTTCAGCCCTTGTAGACTTGGAGGGAGCGGTGAAAGATGAACGGGCAGTGCTTAGCCACAAGGGGAGAACAACGTCATCCAGCCCCTAGAATAGCAACAGCAATAAATATGGCCATGTCGCTCTTCTGCTGAGGCTGAAACGACAGACAGGATCACATTTACGGCACCCTACAGGCCTACTGGCTACAAGAGGGTTTGGAGGAATCATGTACAAAAGTTGATGCTCACTCAGAGGTTTGATTTCAGAGCTGTGACTTAGCACAGAAAGAGGGTGCAGGCCACAGACCCCACCACAGAGCTGGAGGAGACTCGGCACCCTCCAGGTCTCAGGGGAGGACGTCCTAAATCAGCTTTCAGGACAGCTGGCAGAGGGCTCTTGAGAGCTGAGCTGAGAACTCCCCTGCACGTCTGAGAACTTGCTGCTCTCTGCAGCTGCCCCAGCCATCAAGGCACATGCGTAATGAGGAAGGTGAAAAAGAGGGCTGTTGTTGGTCATCAGTTATTTAAAGAGGGCCCATCGGATTTCAGCCACTTCATTGTACAGAATCAGCATCTTTCCTCCAGGAGATCTCAGAGGAAGGGGCATCTCCCTCCCTTCAAAACTCAAGTCTCCTTTCAGACTAAGCCATCGGGTTCTAGTCACTCCTGGGACTCCTGGGAGTTCACCTTCATCTGTCCATTTTCACTATATTCTGATTTTATACATTGCACGGTCTTGTCTCTAGGTAATTGTGGTTTTCCAATCTTTACCTTCTTTTGTCACTTGGAATTGGCAGGACTGAGTTTTTCCATTTTCATAACCTGCATCCAGCAGCCTCTTAGGCTGCAAAGTTATTAAGCTAGCCTGTGTGGCTGATTCTTCCCATGTGCTTCGAAAATCAAAGCATCACCTGAATCTTACCTTTTCTCCCTTCTCTGTTAAACTTCCCTGCTCTGAAATGATCATTTCTTAAAAAGCCATTCTGTTCCTCTCTGTGTTCTTTGTGATCCACTGATCTCTCCAACCCGTCCCCACAGGAATCACCACGTCACCTATTTCTTTCGTGTGGCTTTGATAGGCACAGACTCAACTACATATTTTCCTTTGTCTCAGTTACATGCTCAGGATTTAAATTTACCTTTTCTCTATAGCTCACAGTATTGAATTTATTTGAAAAACACAGTATTTAAAAAATGGAAGCCATTGTACTTCGGACTTGGATGCAATGTGAAATCCAGCACTATATTCTATTGTTACTGTTATCTTAGCTTCTTTAGGATCTTAAGACCAAGAAGATAAGTGAAGTAGGCTTTTATAGCACTAGCTCCTGTGTTTGTTCTCTCAATATCCCTGGTGATGTTGGATGGTTAAGAAAAAAATCATGCCAGTGTGTCGAAGTTGATGCCAAAGG
Source organism: Glaucomys volans (assembly GCA_020662805.1). NCBI lineage: Eukaryota > Metazoa > Chordata > Mammalia > Rodentia > Sciuridae > Glaucomys > Glaucomys volans. Next base: position 520,182 of record JAJEJO010000219.1, read on the forward strand.
AACATAGATGACTATTTGGTGCCCAGAATCTGCTGCTGCCCAGAATCTTATCTTGTCCTATTTTTACATCCACAAAGTAAAATCTTACTTAGAGCAATGCTTGCAACATTAACAATTTCCTTTTTGAAACTTATGTCTGAATTTTAGTGCCATTTTTCTCATATGGCCAGAGGCAATGCGGACATAATTAATTTCATTATTATTTACTGACTAAAACACACACACACACACACACACACACAAAAGGAAGGACATTTGAAAAATAAATTCCAATGTATTATTAAATATTCTAATTTGAATTACAAAGATAGGCATTGAATGATCTCAAACCCCAGAAGGATTCCTTTAAGCATAAAAAGGAGAAAAAGAAAATGAAGTGTATGGGAAGACTCCCCGAATCATTTATTGGAAAATAGCTAGAAATAGGCAACTTCCACTGAGAGGAGGGCATTCTGTAGTGATGAAAGAATAGTCAAAATGTACACAAGCACATTTGAAATGAGTAGGAAAGTACTAGCTTTAGAAAAATATACCTAATTAAAAGCTGTAATCTCAAACTTAAGTATCCTCTATGAAACATGCTTTTCCCAAAATTATGTCTATTAGATTCTAGAGACTTCATAGTTGCAAACATAAATATAGCTCTTCACTCTTCTTGCATTAATGAAGGAAATGTTAGTGATGTTACTAGTTTTATTCCAATACTAGAGCACACTGGGAAGTGACCCTCTTTTTCCCCCTAGAGTTTGCTTACCTTCATTCAAGTTATCATTGCAGAATATAGATACAATCATCAAGTGTTTCTTTAATGATCTACTCAACAGGCACAGCATGAAATGCGCTCGTGGAGCTATGAGTAGTTTCTCAGGATTTTATCATGTCATTTCTATCATTAGAAAGTTTATTATCTACCATAGCCATTATTTCATATGTGTTTTTGAAGTCTAAATGGCTAGAATTCATGTTAAATCATTAGAATTTTAAAAAATGAACTTCAAAAGTACAAACAACCGAGCAGGATAGCTCCTCTAGGAGAACATATTTACCTGGAATATTTAAAAAATCAATTATTTTTAACTTCTTATTATTATCTAATTATAATTTTTTCTGTATCATGTGTAAACTTTGTGCTAAATACTTAACTTAAAAAAAATCACAATCTTCAA
>JAJEJO010000219.1:521357-559798 GCA_020662805.1 Glaucomys volans
TCCCCAAAATTAGTAACCAAGTAGTGCAAATGCCTCTGTTTGAATTTCATATGATCCATGTGCATGTGTTTATTCTGAACATGTATACCACTCATGACTATAGAGATGGATGAAAATGGGTAGAGAGATGTCAACTCCTTTCCATGAGAAATATGGCTCAAAGTGAATTTTCTACTAAAAAATATTTGAGGATATCATTAGCATTATTATTTATTAGTTGGGAAATAAGAAAATTATATTATTGTAAGCTATAATAACCTCACTACTAAACCCTCCTGAATTAATAAGTTGTACTTGGCATTAAGTATGATTATTTGCTCTGGGATGTAAGAAAGACCAGAGGAAATATGGCTATACTTGATCACTGCAGCAGTTGCTCAGAAGCCAACAGGGGAATAATTGCATATCTTTAGGGAAGAGTGGTAAAGTCTTCACATCCTCATCTTGGGAACTCTAACTGGTGGCTTGGCACCATTGGATTTTACCTGTTTTGTAGAGGTTGTTCCAAATTATTTAACTTTTTCTTCCAGGCACAATTAAGTCAGCCTTTTCACTTTCACATACTATTCTGCTTTACAAATTTTACAGATGGTAAAACAAGAGGCTGACAACAGTTATACACTAAATTCAGTTATACACTAAATTGATAGTTGTCAAACCTTATGTGCATCAATGAAAGAAAACTGGAGGACTTTAAAACATAGATTGCTGGGCCCTACCCTCAGTGCTAACAATATAGAATGTGCATGTTTAACCAATTCCCAGGCAATGATGGACTGCTCATCAGGGGACCACACCTTGAAAACACTGTGATAAATTAAATATGGAAGCTAGGTTGATTAGAGCTCTGGTAAACTAGCCAGAACCATGGCAATTCTTTTACCAAGTCAATGTACTCTGTGAGTCATCTTTTGTCTGTCTTAATTAGATAAAGCTTAGTTTTATAGATGCTTGAAAACATCAGATAACAGGAATTGTGTTCACATTCAAGATAAAAAAATTCTCAAGAATCATTTCTAAATGAGGGAGGAAATTTCTTTTATGTGGGGAGGGGAGTGAGCATTCCCTGGTCCGCTTATGCCTTGGTTCCACTTATTGGTGAAGAGCCCCTTTGACACATAGATTTTTCATGCCACTAAGCCTTGGTCACTGCTTTTGGTCACAGTATGACTTGTTTGTAGTGTGCTTGCTTTCTCATGTGTATTTGAGCAAATACTCCCTGCTTATTTTTCACATGTGTATCCCACATACAAATCCCATGTAATTCACAGGGGTTGGATTGCTGTCATGGGTTAAGACAAAACAGCTAAACTTAATTTTTGCTTAGTATTAACACTGTTACTGTTAGGAGAAAGTGGAGACAATTCAATATTTCTACAAGTTTAAAAGATCTTTTTTAAATTTGGAAGGTCTGCTTTTGAACTTGCTTAGTTAAATGTATTCTTTGGAGAATATCGCTGTCTTTTTTCTAATTAGTCAAGAAATAGAGCCATGGAATATTTTTTCTTTAAAAACAGAGACCTCTTGTGGTCATTCATAATAGTACATTAAAAAACAAAAACCATGAGTATTCTAATTTGTCACGTTTCAATATCTCTGGTTTAGATGACCTTCATTTAAAAACAAAAATATAAGAATTACCTGTCAAAATCTTTAAGATCAGTAACAGGATCTTGGATAATGGTAAATGTTATAAATATATACATCATTCAATCATAACAATAGTATATGCTTAAATCAAACTTTATTGAAACAGGAAAGTGCAGAAATCATAATTGTTAAGGTCAAGGAACTTTCCCAAACTGGGTATGTCTATGTAGCCAAAATATGTAGTAGATTTTTATTATAATTTTATTATAACTTAATAGATAAGGTAACTCAAGAAGGTATATATGTTGGTTTTTTTGTTTTTTTTCTTTTCAGCACATTTTTATTATATTCAAACACAGTAGGATATACCTTGTGCCTTTATTGTAAAAACATCCCCTTGAATGTTGCCATGTATGTTGTTTTAAAACATCAATTAAATCCATTTGGATTTCATTCACTCAGAAAAATTTAAATGATAAGGTGCTATGATAACTAGTAACATAAAAGACTGTCAGTTTATAGAGTCCATGATCCACAATTCAGATTTGTAAATATCGAATTTTGTCAAATGAAATTACCATCACACATAGCATTTCTAGAGCAGGAGGCTACCAAGCTACAATTTATTATTATTTGTCACTGTTTTTGTTGTTGGTGGTTACCTATTCTTTTTCTCCATCAATTAATAGGCAGTTTGGATGCATCTTTTATGTACCAAGCACTATTTTGGATTCCTGGTGATATAAAATAAAAAATACTGAATCCTTGTCCTTAAGAGGCTTAGTTTAATGCACATGAAAAACATGTTAATCGTAGTTTGATACCATAGTCAATAAGATCTAATAGAAATGTATATATCTATGTGGAATAATTTCCAAGAAAGTGACTACATTTCCCCCAAAGTCCACCCATGTGGACTTTGAAAGTTCAACACTCCTTGTTTTAGGGCGATCATAATATTGTAGAAAATAGTACTGACTAGTAGTAAGAAATTCATTTTAATGTTATAGTTTGTTTACTAACTCTAGGGTTTTGGACTAGTTTCTCAGCTACTAAACCCCATTTCCAGGTTGGGGATGAAGCTCCGTGGTAGAGCACTTGCCTAGCACGCATGATCCTCAACACTACAAAAAAAAGTGGGGGGCAGAGAGGATCTCTCATTTTCTCAACTGTCAATTATGGATCATCATGAAGATCAAACCAGGTTACAAGAAAGTGATCTGTGCTCTTCAGATGCAGAAGTTTTATGCCATTTGTTTATAAAGTATTAATACAGTAATGTAGTTCATTTTTTATTAGGTTGGGAAGATATTCTAGAGAAAGTATTCAGTGTTCCATAGTGGAAAGACTGATGTGTGCATATCTACTTTCTTCCTAAGCACCACGAACAAAGGTATCTCAGGTAGTGGGTGTCTGAGAAATGCAGAAGGAAGTAGAACTAAAGGTGGTTGGGATAAGAAGAAACACCAAAAGTTGATTAGTATACAAATGTACTCATTCACAGATTTACTCAGAATTTTCTTGGCTATCATCATCAAAACAATTTATTGAATACTAAGTAAGAGATATATTCCATGGAATGTTGGTAAATGTTTAACAACCAATCTCTGAAATACACCTACCATACTGATTTCTGTAGTGTAAATACTGCTATGGCAAATTTCAAACTCCTTACATGGTATCACTGAACAAGGAGTTAGGAAGAGACGCACAATAGCATACCCTTATGTATTATTTTCCTCATGTAGATATAATACATAAACTCAAGAGTATAGATAATAGGATAATGAGGGAGTGATAAGTTTTGGGTATTTGCTGGCTTTCTTTAAAAATAATTTATTAAATAGAAAAATCAATTTGATTAATTTTTTAGTAATGGTTGGATTGAAGTCCAGCTTGCAAAATTCCTGAAATTTTAACATTTAGCTACCATGATACAGTGGCAGCACAACACTGGGTATATTGGCAATTGCACTAGTATATTGTATGATAATAGTTATGGTAAAGATTTTTGCCTCTTCTGGGAAACCTCTCTGTATTAGATGCTTTGCTATCATAATTTAAATATCTAAGCTATGACAACACTGCATTTAAATGTTATTTTTCTCCCTCCACACTTGAGGTCCATAGAGCCAGTGACTGTGGGTTTTAACTCCATGTCTTCTGCATCCAGCACTATGCCTGGAACATATGGTGCTCACTAAATGTATATTGAAACATTAATTTTCCTGAATCTGGCTCCTGTCCTCTGAGAGTCCACAAAAATGCTAGGATGTACAAAGACATAGTACAGAATGTCCAGACAATTTAATAGAAACTCTGAATTAACACCTGAATGGATAATATGATTTTTGTATTATCTATAAGTATTTTTGACTGGAATAGAACATAAAAGGGATTATAGATCACTGCAAGTGGATACAGCAGTTCTACCCTCATTGTGATTAAGAGAACATACCATCATCCCTTATCTGTTTAATGATATTCTTTTAGTGTTCACATCTTTAAGAAGTAAAAGCAACACATGTTCATTATGGAAAATTTAGAATTTACAGAAGCATAGAGAAATAGAAACCACCTATATTTCACAAAGTTGATAAATTAATGAGGAGAAATTAAGACAGAAGCATCTGGAAAACCCCAAATAACACTGACTGTTACGGTTTAGATATGTGTTGTCCCCCAAAAGCTCATGTGTGAAAAAATGCAAGAAAGTTTAGAGGTGAAATGATTTTGTTATGACAACCTTAACATAATCAATGCATTAATCCACTGATGGGATTAACTGGGTAGTATCTGTAGGCAGGTAGGGTGTGGCTGAGGTGGTAGGCCATTGTGGAGCATGCCTTTGGGGTATATATTTTGTCTCCAGTGAGCAAGGCTGAACTCTGCTTCTTAATTGTCATGTCCTGAGGTGCCTTCCTCCACCACACTCTTCCACCATGATGTTTTGCCTAACCTTAAGCGCAGAGCAATGGAGCGAGCCATCTATGGACTGAGACCTCTAAAACTGGGTCAAATACACTCTTCCTCCTCTAAAATTGTTCTTGTCAGGTCTTTTAGTTGCAGCAATGGGAAAGCACTCTAAAACACTGCCTTAATCCAGATGGCTTATTTTTTTTATGTGAAAGTGTAGAGCTTTGAAGATGGAGGTTGTTATGGTAGTTCTGCTCCCTAGTGTCTTCAGAGGCTCAGTTTCCCTCCCAGCTCATGGCTCAGCCATTCCTAGGGTGTGGCTTCCTTTCTCATCATCTAAGTCAGCATCTACTTTCCTGGGGGCAGGATGGAGATGGGGATGAAGAGGCAGGGATCTGGCTGTCTTCATGAGGATGATTCTCAGAACGTGCCTGTTGCACGTCCATGTCATCCCATTTGTTTGAATATAGTCATAAGACCACATTTAGCTGCAATGTACCCTGGGAAATGCAGTCTTTATTCTCAGCAGTCATGTGCTTTGCTAAAATTTCTATTACCATAGAAGAAGGGGAAAATGGACTTTTAGGGCCAACTGTAGATTTTGCCACAGTTATTTACTTAAACTGCAAATATAGCAATTGCTATAAATTATGCCCATTTTGAAGGTTTTTGATGCATATTGATAAATTTCCCTTCAAAGGCTCTTCACATGTTTACACTGCCAATGAATATGAATACTTGGTACTACCACCAACACAGCAATCAATTGGTTCATTCAAAGTTCACTGAAAGGTTTTGCTACTGGGAAGATGTAATGGAGAAAATTCTTAGCATTTGATGGACCAGGGTTTTACTGTCATTACTCTTTTGACATCAGATGGCTCAACAAGAGTCGAATTTATTCAAATATTGAGATGATTTGGTAAATAAAGGAAAAATGAACTATGTAATATATTTTAGGATCTGGAGTTGGAGAATTAAAAATACAGTTCTTCTGAAGAGGAATGGGAGGGGAGGATTATATGGGTACTGTAGTTGTAAGAATTGTGAGACTAAAGAGACGATTCAGTTTAATATAATGTCTCTTCCTGTCAGCAGAGGGGCTTTTACACACATTTCCATCAAATGCCACATTCCAGGCAGTGTCTTGGTGCTTTTCTCTTAGTGCAATTCTCTCATGAACTTTCCACAGCATTTCTGGGTTGGCATATATTTTTACAAATCTGTATTTTATATGTGATGAAGTAAAGGCTAAAGAGAGGCCAAGCTGGGGTGGAGGCAGACTTTAAATTCCATTCTAATCTCAAATTTTGTTCTTTCCCCTTCTACATTAAAGTGAACTGATGGGGCTGGGGGTGTAGTTCAGTGGTAGAGCAAGTGCTTGGCATGGTTAAGGTCCTGGATTTAATACCAGTACTGGGCCTGGGGTGGGGTGGGGGCAGTGACTTGATTAAAAAGCAAATGGCAAGGAGATCACCTTTTTTGGGGGAGTGGGTACTGGGGATTGAATTTAGAGACAGGGTCTCACTGAATTGCTTAGTACCTTACTTTTGCTGAGGTTGGCTTTGAACTCGAGATCCTGCCTCAGCCTCCTGAGCTGCTGGGATTACAGCTGTGAACCACTGCGCCTGCCTAAGGAGATCACTTTTGTTGTAGCATTTAAATTATCATAAGGATATACAAAGACAGTATAAAATCTTTTAAAATTATAAAAATTACAGGGAACAACAAATGAAGTGCTGTCTTTATTGTGCTCTTTGGAAGAACCTCAGGAGATTTTTTGTGTCTTGTAGGGGCCCTTCCTCTCTGGGCTTGCACAATTTCCTCCGTTCTCACAGTATCTTGTGTTTGCCCTGGGAAAGTTTTAATCTTTTTTGTGGTTATCTATTTGTTGTCTCTGTCACTGGAATTATATTTTGGGTGCCAGGTATCAGGTCATGTACATCTCAGTATTCCCAGGATCTACCTGGAAAACAGTAGGAACTCAATGTTTGCTGAACAAATTGTACAGGGATTTATTTCATGATCATATTTATGTGTATTGATTTAAAATGATGGCAATTTTTAAGAGGTAAACAATAGTAACTGGTATGAAACTGATTCTGACGATGGCTATAAAGATTTTATGAGAGCCTGTGAATAGTATGTAGGTGTCTAAACGTGCCAGCTGAATGGTTAACATTTTATTTATATATTAAGTTCTTGCAAAAGCCTTATGAACAAAATAAAAATACCTCCACTTCAAAAAATGGGGAAAAAAAGAAAAACTAGGACATAGGTCCAGGTTCTCTAAAATTTCTGTTTAACAACTAAGCTATTTTACATATTTCACCATTGTTTATGAGAATTTGTTTTCCTTTTTCATGACTCCATGGTAGCATCTTCTAATGAAAACTTATTGGCCCTGATTTATCCGTCACCGGAACTTCCTTTCCACCAAAGGAAGAGCCCCAAGTATCTTGGGAAATTGCTCCCTTCTACCCAAACATCCTCCAAAGCCATTGAGTAATTTGCTAGCTCCATTTTTTCCTTACTCACCGTAATAACCAGGGACTCATATTTTAGAATTTTTTTTTTAACCTAAAGACGCACAGTTGCACCTTCCAGCTGACTGCCGTGCTCCCGGGCCGCTCCGGCGCGCAGACCTCTGCTGCTCTGCGGACTCGGCCCCGCAGCTTTCTGCGGGCGAAACTACACTTCCCAGAGACCTCTGGGTCTCTTCATCGTCCGACTCCTCTTTCGCGCCGCGACCAGCGTCCGGGCAAACCTAAAGCAGCTCCGCCGGGCGGACTGCGAGGCCCTCCTGTGCTCACGCACTCCGCAATGGCTCGAAGGCAGGACGAACCGAGGGCGGGCGCGCCCTTGATGGCGGAAGGCAAGTCGGATGCGGAGGTTAAGCTCATTCTGTACCACTGGACGCATTCCTTCAGCTCTCAAAAGGTACAGGCCTCGGTTGCCCAGGGCGGCGCGGATCGGGTTTCAGCACCGGGACAGCTCCCGCTGGGTGTTACCCGCCTCCGGAGAACTAACCTAGCGGGCACGCGCCCCAGGGCAGGGATGAGCTGTCGTGGAGGACGGGAGAATCGGTCTGATGGGAAGGGAGTGACCCGAGCACTGCCAGTCATGGCACGCGACGAGAAAGCATCACTTTCTGTACTCGAAGGGCCTCTGGGCCTTGCGCGCTGGGCCCTGTGGAGTCAGGCAGAGGGGGGCGCCTAAATTCAACCACTTAATCTACATCCTTCCCCCACCTCCCCTTCACTCTTGCTTGCATTCACTCTCCATTAAGGCCCAGCATACCTGTACTTGAACTTCTTGTCGGGGGAGGACCCATAATTAGGTTTAGGTCACAAAATGGTGGTGATGGGGAGGGTGACTATAATGAATACAATCATTTTCAATACTTATTTTGGTTTCTCTAATTTTTAAGAGTAGAACCCTAGACTACGTCTCACTTGTTCATTCTAGGAATAGCAATCATTATAAAGAACGTTTAAAATGTTAATGACTCGGGAAACCCAGCAAGGCGGCTTAGTGGTATCCAGGGAAGTCATTGAATTGAAAGTTTATCTGCGCTGCAGTAACCCGTGTGAACTCTTCCAGGTGCGCTTGGTAATTGCTGAAAAGGCATTGAAGTGCGAGGAACATGATGTAAGTCTGCCCCTGAGTGAGCACAATGAGCCTTGGTTTATGCGTTTGAACTCAACTGGAGAAGTGCCTGTCCTTATCCACGGGGAAAACATAATTTGTGAGGCCACTCAGATCATTGATTATCTTGAACAGACTTTCCTGGATGGTAATGTTAAGGCTATTTGTAATTTCTTGGATTTACTCCCAACACAAATGTGTTCCTTCTTTCTCTCACCATCCCCCTCCCTCCCTCCCCCTCTCTCCTTTCTCATTTCATTATGTTGGGTTAGTGATTAAAACACCTTTTCCATTTCCATAAGCACACAAATATAATACAGTTCAATAACAAATTTTGCATAAACCAGTGTAACTCTGTTTAAAAGAATTCCATTTAAAATAGAAATGTTATGTCAAAATTTCCTTTTAAATTCATTTCTAAAAAACCCGCAGGTGTGTGGCTTGTGGTCGTGATTTATTAGCCTTAGAGTCAAATTCACAATATTAATTCTAAATGTATACTGTGAAAACCAATTTCATCTAATCTGTCAAATGATTTTCATCTTAAGAGGAAAAAGAGGAATAAACCTTAGACAAAGAAGAATAAAACACTAGCATACTTTGAATTCTTTGCCCTAGTTACTTCTGTGTAGTTGGAATTTTTAAAATCTTTTTTTTAATAGTATGGGACTTAAATTTATATAGCATTTTTCAGTAATAGTCATTTATTAATAGATTTTATGTCAAACATTTTATAGTTTCTGTTGTAGTCAGTCATCAAGTGAACCTGAGACAGGCAAGATAGACTAATTATTCCCATTTTGTACATGAAGAAAGAGAAACAGAGGGTTGCCTAAGGTAATAGAGCCATTTTGTAACAGGGTCTTTGGTCACCATAACCTTCATACCAAACCACCTGTTTTCCGTAGTCTTTGCCACTTACACATTCTCACTTGTTCTTAGTGACAACCCTTTTAGGCGAACTAAAGCTTCAATGATTTTCCCAAGATTACACAACTGATCACTGGTGGAGCTGAGAGCTCCTAACGTTCAGCTGAGTTCTAAGAGAACTGAGATCCAGTTACTTTTCATCTGCTACTAGTTATGTTGATGTTAATTTCATAGGATGAAACCAGCATATAACCCTGAATTAGAAGCATCTGAGGAAGGAAATTACTAGACCAAGAATTATCTGAGGTACCTAGAAGGAAAATGGGTGTGAGACCTAGATGAGGAGGCTGGGGCAGCCCAGGAACTTAAATGAGCAATCTCTATTCGTGTGTGTGTGTGTGTGTGTGTGTGTGTGTGTGTTGGGGGGAACCACTGTTAAAATTTAGTTCCCTAGATTCTGGCTTCTGATTGGAGGATTAAAGGTGACCTTGGCCTAAATCAAATTTTTAGTGAACAACATATTCACCATTATTTGTTGTTGCTTACATGCTGGGAACCACACTGAAAATGGTGATTGATTTGACAATTTTTCTCAACCTTAAGCTTTTTGGAAATGGATAAGTCTGTTAATAATAATTTGTATTTCTTGGGAGAAATGAGTATACGAATGAGCAAAAGTATGCGTTAAGAATTTTATTTTATATGATGAAAAACTTTAAGTGGAAAATCATATTTAAATCTTATGGTAGCATTGATGAACTAATACTACTACTGTCATATTCCATTTCTCTTGTACTTCCATTTTCTCCTCCTTACACTGTTTTTCCTTCTAAGAAATTCAGCAATGTAAAATGATACTTTGTAACAGTAATGTTACTGATACTAGGTTGGCTTAAAATTTTCCTTAGGCTTTCTCTTTTGATTACAAAATATAATCAAAAGATAATGACAAAACTGAAATGCATTCTGGGTCTTGCTAAGTTATACTTAAATAAGTAAACCAGAAAAATATTGTTTTTTTTATGATTGCTTATTGAAATTGAGAAGTTACTGTGAACTACATGATAGAATGGAGATAAAGAACAGACCTTAGTTCTGGTTGAGCTATTATAAGAAAGCAACCAAGAGTTCCAGCTTTTAGTCTGGTGCTGCTGCTAACTTGCTGAATATCTTTAGTGACTAAATTTCTCTATTTGCCTTTTAGATTAGTGATCAGGTTTATCAGTTGTAGAGATAAAGCCAGTCCAACAAACTCTTATTTCACTCCTTCCCCAGAGGGTAAGTATCCAATTGGAAAGGATTAATAAAAGATTAAGAGATCTATAATTTATGGTAGATATAAAGACAGAAAGAGAGCAATAGTTATATAAATCAAGATTAATCCAGTTGAAAGGTCAAGGTGAAATTTACCTCAGAGTATTGGAATTAAAAAACAAAATAAACATCAGTGTTATCACTGTTGTAATTAAGATACTTAATTTTTATCTTTAAGAACTAATGGGTAGGACTGGGGATATAGCTCAGTTGGTAGAGTGCCTGCCTCACAAGCACAAGGCCCTGGGTTCAATCCCCAGCACCACCAAAAAAAAAAAAAAAAAAAAAAAAGAATAGGGAAATAGGAAAAGAACCAGACAAGTGATAAACAAGTGTAATCCCAATTGTTAAAAGAAAGCAGACAGAGGAATCCTATGATCCTGGTATTTGAAGTGTGCTCATCTACCAGCAGCACTGGCGTCACCTAAGAGATTGTTAGAAATGCAGCATTGTAAATCTCACAGCAGATCTACGGAATTAGAACCTTTGTTTTAACAAGAACCCTGGGTGATTTATATGTACATTAAAGTCTGAGAATAATGCTATAAATTACTGTGTTTAAGGTTAAGCACTGCTATAAATTACTGTCTTTAAATCTGGCAGAATTCTAGAATGGATTGCCAGAGTTGTTTTTTTTTATCCTTTCCAATTAAACAACTACTCTCCTGGGAAAGAGAAAAGAGTGAAATAAGAGTTGGTTGGACCTGTTGTATTTCTGCAACTGATAAAATTGCCAAGGGTTTTTAAAACATATTTTTAAATGTTTTGGATCTCTCAGGAAAAGAAACTAGCTTAAGTTTTACATGGCTTGAGAATGTCACAAACACTTTTTAAAAATGTGTCTATTATGTGCCAGCCATGGTTGTAGATACAATGTGTCTTGATGTAAGTAGAGCATTTCAGATCACTTTATACAATACCCTTGTGAGATAAAGGAGCAAATATAGCTAGATGATAGTAATGCACCATTTGTAGATGAACAAATTATATTGAAGAATACTCATTTATAGATTTTGTACACCAGGTTGCCTTTCCAGCTGCAGACTCTCATTTTACTTATGATAATTTATATCATACTTTCTTTTAAATATTTGAATGACCTATAGAGTACAGTAAGAACCATGAGGTCAGGGACAATGCCTATCTTATTAAAAACTATATTCCCAATGCTTTGCACAAGTGAAGGCTCCTTAATAGGTGCTTAAAAACACTTTCGAATGATTAAAATGAGTGAATTATTGAAATAGGTGTCAGCCTGGATGGGGATCTCTAGTGTCATTCTTTTTTCTTTGGCAGTGCTGGGGATCTAATCCAGGGTCTTGTGCATGCTGGTAAGCACTGTGCCACTGAGTTACATCCCCCCACCCTAGTGTTCTATAGTCCTTCTATTTGCTGTCTTATACCTGAAAATTGTATAAATGACTTGAATAAAGATATAGAAGAAATTCTGTTACATATGTGAATGACATAAAATTTAGGATGGTTAAAATGATGATCATTATGAAATGTTTCTCATGGAATAAGAATAAAAAAGAAAAAAAAGCTCAGATAAACTTTAATGAGGCTAATGTAATACACAAATTTTGTTTTAAAAAAATCAGCTGCCTTAAGGAAGAGTGAGGGACCTGGTTGGTAGTAAGTTGCTAATAATGAAACAAAAGGCTAGTGTGATCTCAGGTTCCATCTGGACCATGCAGGCAGTAACCCTCTGCATTCCAAGCTGGGCAGAACATTTGGCATTTTGTATCGGTATGGATGGAATTTTGAGGAATGTTGACATGTCAGAATGATGATAAGTGGCTGTGGTTCATGAGGTGTGATTATAGGAGAATCCAAGTGTGGCCATTCATCTAAAGAACAGCATCATATACTGAACCAGTATCTCTGTTGTCTTTTGGTCTCCCTTTTTGAGTCTGTTTCCTTGGGTTTATACTAAAAATAATGGCTTACTCAACCTTTTTGTGTATCCCTATACATGTTTATATCTTGTGCTTTTGTGATAATCCATTAGATAATTGATAGTTTTAGGGGAGAAATTTGAGAGTCAAGGTAATCCTTTTCAGGTCTTAGCCTAAAATAGTGCATATGTAAGTTGGATAATGGCTATGTTTGATTTTTTTTTTTTTTGAAAAGCAGGCACATGGAGGAATGGTGTACACTTGACTAGTATTCTCCAGGGCAAGAGTTGGGTCAAAGGAGGAATTTAGATGGACTCAGTTGTGGCTACTCAACTAAGGGCTGGCCAAGTGCTGTCTTTTCATTCATTCTTTCTGTAGCTGTGTATTGGGCATTAATTAGGAGCAAGGTCCTGGCATACTTCAAAGCTGTTATATAGATCCCAAATCATTAGAAGCTTATTAATCTTCAAGATATTTTCTTCCTGTAAGTTTGATAAGAGTTTCTAGTTTGTTTTTAATATATGCATATGTTATTATTACTATTCAGTTTTTCATGTATTTGATATCTTTCAGTCTGCGTGTGTAATGAATAATTACATTAAAGCAAGCAACTGATTAAGCTAGATGAGGTTTGACAGTGAGCAAACTAGGCAAACTCAGAACAGGGGATGTGATGAGGTAAATGCACACACTAATGTGAATTTTAAAATCCAGCTATTTCTTTCTGCATTCAAAATTGCTTCAAATAAAGTTTACTTAGCTACTAGATTAAAAAAATGGGTGTGAAGTTACTCTAAAATATTAGAGCATGTGATATTTATTATGCCAAATAACTGAGTAGTAAGTTAGAATCAATGATATATGATGAATACTGAGTTTTGGTAACTTAATATGTTATATAATTCTTTGAAAATTATATCCTGTGCCTTATGTTATGTCATTTAAAGTGTTAAGAAATTGAATTCAGTTTGGAAATAATCAACTATCTTGGTCTGATATTAGAATAACATATAAGTCTGACCAGGAAATACAAATTTATTTTATAGATACAGTTTTATCAATATATGTTGAAATTAAAGCATAATATTTTAAAAATAACATTAATTTCAAAGTTATTGGTACTTTAAAATATAGTTATTTAAGACCATTTGTTAAGTTTTATAAAATGATTTTATGCTTATCAATGAAAGGTTCTCATATGTAATTCTCATGTAATTGAATAATTGAATTGAAAACTTCATATGCCTTTTAGCTCATCTACTGAAAACTTCATATTAACACAAACTGGAGAAAATATGGTAAGGAACAGAAAATGAGTCTTTAAAATTAATGATTATGTCAATGAAAGTTGCTTGAAAAGTAAGTTATTTTACTCTGTGATTTGTCCAATTTTAGCACACAGTAGGGACACTGAAGTGCAGAGGCCATAGTTCTGTATTATGTGTATCCAACAGTTGGGACGAGCTCTCTGATAAGGGAATTTTTGCCCCTCTCATTGCAAATGTTTGTTAAAATTCTTAAATATAAAACCAATTAAAGTAGTTAAACATTTACTGTATAGTGTATAAATTATTTTGGAAAATAATGCTATAGATTTGTCTGTCTCAGAAGATCCTGGAGGCATATAGTGAGTTCATATAATTTGACACCACGTGTTTTTTTCTTCCTTTGTGTTTAGATTTGATCTTTCTAGTACCAAAGCTATGACAGTCATCAGTCAGCTTGTAATCATATCTTTTGCTTCAGGTCATAACTTGTTTACCATTATTACATTTTCAAATAGCTTGATGGGCGCCTAGTTGAAGGGTACACTATTGTTTAGCTACTTGTGCATATTATCTCATATACTCATGTCCCCACTATGCAATCCAAAAAAGAAAAACAGAAAAAAAAAAACCCCAAAGGGATAGAATTAAATTTGAAGTTTAATGTGTTTTCATTAATCTAATATGAAAGACACAGAAGTTACTAAAAATAGAGCTGAGGAGTGCGTCTTCCTTGAAAACAAGGCATAATAATGACTTTATCAGCTCACACGAGGGATATTAGGAAACCAGAGTAGTGTATTTAGTAAAACAATGGAAGCTCATTTTATTTTTTGCTTTGGAGAAAACCAAATGTAGTTTTTGTTTTTTGTTTAAATGGCCCAGAGCCAATGTTATTCTACTCAGCAGTCATAGGAACTCATGTACAGGCTGTTTATTTCCACTAAATGGCTGCAGAATGCATCTATAGTTTCTTTTTGCCTTTTTTTCTTTTTTGCTTCTTTTGGTTTCTCTTGCTTAATTATCACATCTTTCTGCTTTTTCTCTATTTGCCTTTTTTCTAATTTGCCACCTGCCTTGTCACTCAATTCTTACAGGAAGTCAGGTCTTGTGTCAATTTACCTATTTATTCTTTTTGTTGTTGGTGGTGGTACTGGATATTGAACCCAGGACCTTGTACATGCTAAGCACATACCCTGCCCCTGAGCTACACTTCAGCTCCTATTTATTCTTGTAGTCACCAAGCCTGGCTTCTACTATTGGAACTTCACTCCCCAGTACTGGGACCTCATCTCATTACCTGCTTCTGAAAACTCCCATGATTCCCTGTTATTCCTCTGTATACTGTAAATAACCAAGATGCTCAATGGAAGAGTTGGAAACTAAAATAGAATGGGATTGAGAGGGAAGATACCCTGTATAATTCAAAGGAAATTCCCAACTATCTTTTGAAAAATTGTTTCCAAAGGCAGTGAATGCTGTGGTGCCCTGGAGAGAGGAGGAGGTTCCCTATGTGATGATGGATAGGGCACCCTTGAAGCATGTGGGGAGATGGGAAGAGAGTATGGGTGCAATGGACATCTTATACTGTATCTGATGGGAGTGCTTTAGGAGATAGTAGGTAGAAAAGGCATGAGAAGAAGAAATTTATTTTCATGAATTTAGGCATTTGTTCTCCTTTGAAGAATTCAGGCTTGGCAAATGCAACTAACCCAGGAAGCAATTGGACATTGTTTTTCCTTCTCTCATTTACTTTCCTGGGAAGGAAGTGGAATGCTTTTCTGGAGAAAGCTCCAGGGCCTGGCACCAGAGGCAGCCAGAGCCAGAAGCCATCAATTTGACATTTGGAAAACATTTGAAAACGTTGTACTGTTTATGATTATTAACCTGATGTTCTTGGACCACTAAAGCCATAATTCTAAAACTTTTTTGGTCTCATGATCCCTTTGTCTTAAAAATTATTGAGGACACCAGAGAGTTTTGTTTATGTGGGTCATTTCTATCAATACTTACATTTAGAAATTTAACCTGAGAAAAATTTAAAATGTTAAGCACACATCCTACTAGTTGTCAAAGTGATGTAGTGATCACCTTTCCTGTGGCCTCTGGAAAACTCTGCCTTACGCTCAAGAAAGAGCAAGAATGAAAAAGTAATCAACATCTTAGTGTGTCACTATTAAAAATAGCTTTGATTTTGTGGATTCCCCCAAAGTGTCTTGGGGGAAACCCAAGGATCCTTCCTCCATATGTGAAAACTTTGCCCTTAATGGTTTAGGAGTAGAATTTTAGGTGACTTGAGATCTTGGATGAGAAAAATCGTCTTTATTTTTACTGATTTCTAACAAATTGATCATTTCCTTCCATTATCAATTAGGCATAATCCATAGCAATATCAGGAGTGTCTATAGCTTTGTTACTTATAAAAATCAGATCCATTCATGGCATATTAAATTATTACAGGTATCTTAATATTTTTTAGTTAGGGTAGTTATTAGCCCTGCTGCTAGATCTTGCTAATGTGTTAAAGAGGCATGCTTATTAGTATTTTATCATTTGAAATTATTTTCATGACTATATTTCAATATTTCTTTTGCCATCCTATGTCTTGTATTTTATGCATTTAAGAACATTATTATTTTGAGAAGAGTGTGAGAGGCTAAAAATTCCTTAGGATTTCAAGGCCCCAGCACTTGTGATCTGCATGGAAATGACTACCATGCATTAGTTAGGTCCTGGTGCATCTCACATTCACTGTTGAGGTCCTGAAAAGTCAGCCCAAGGAGCTCATTATAAGATCTTTGGTGTTGAGAACCTGACTTTGGCATAGGTGGCTTACCTGCCCTTTTCCCATGTGGGATCAGTATTGAAGTATGTTCTGGTGTAATCTTTTGGAGGAGCAGCATGTAGCTGATACTTCATTCTTGGTTATTCTAATGCAGCCTTCAGTGTTGGACTCTCCAGCAGGGAATTAGACATTCGTCTGATGGTTTGAACAGTAATCCATCTTCTTTATTCTTAGAGTCAGAAATAGCCTGCTAGCTTAAAAAGCTTATTCTGTTTGGTTAGACATTAGGAGATCTTGCCTGAAGTGCTTTGTTGATGGCAAACAACTATGAATCATCAATGTTTATGAATAAGTATGAGATGCTCAGAAGGATTCTAAATTAAATAGATAATGCAAACTAAAAAATCAGTATGTAAAGAGCATTGAGGCTGTTCCTTTCACTAGGCAGAATAAGCTGGTTGGTAGTTTTTCAGGGATGGTTTAAGAAACAGTGGGAAATGATTCTGAGGGGACATATTCCTGACCTTTGGGTCACATCCTTCACTGTTATTGTTTCTGGATAGTCTCTAAAATGTAAACCCTTTGAAGATGTTATGATAGTATGATAAAATAGAGCCAGATGCCTTCAGTTCTTGTTCTGCCTCTAAATAGCTGGGGGATTCTGGGAGAACTTCTCAGTCTCCATATCTCTGCATCTTCACTAACTATTTCAGAACTTCCTTCTTTGACTCCCATATTCTAAAATAACTGGAAATTGGGAAAGTATTAATTAATTAAAAATTATTGAGCAACTACTGTGTCAAACATTATATTAAGCACTGGGGTTTTAACAGAGAACAATGTATGGTTTCTGCCTGCAAAGAGTCTGCTGTCTAGATTTTAACCTTCCCACAAGTGAAGGTTTAGGTGGAACCCACTTTCCAGAGGTAATTATTAGATGTTTCTAGGGAAAGTGCAACTGTGGAATGTGAGCAGAGGCTTTTGCTGTTTCATTCAGATTGTGATTTCATATTCACATAGTATTAGTAGGGTACTCTTGGTGTTGGTTGATTGTCTTCTTATAATGAGTATTCATTCACTTATGGAGGGCCAAAAATGTGTGACCTGGATCGTAGTTCTTTGTCCAAAAGATGTTCATGAGGCAAAGAGATACAACTATTTACAGGGTGGTAATGGCTGTAACAGAGCATGTGCACCGTATTAGGGGCATGTAGAGGAAGGCACACCTGAGCTAGTCAGTGGGTGACAGTTGCAGGAGGTTGGAGCGTGCTTCATGGAGCAAGTGGTGTAAAGAACTGGACCTTGAGGGTTCAGCAGCAGTTTGCAAAGTGGAGAAGTGAGAGGATGTCAGTGTGATTGTGGTTTGGAATCTGGTCTAGTGCATCAGGCTATTTCAAATTGTCTGGGCTGGGGACATCGTTTTTTTTTTTCCCCCATGCTGGAGAGATTGAACCCAGGGCCTTGTGCTTGCAAGGCAAGCACTCTACCAACTGAACTATATCCCCAGCCTGGGGACATCATCTTTTAAATGTAATTTTATAATGTTGAAATATTAATGAAGAGGAATGAGGGTTTTTGCTTTTGGATGTACCATTTGTAAGTTTTTCTTCAATATTTGTGTTTACGTTTATGTATTTTAGAAAGAACACCCAGGTTAATGCCTGATAAAGGAAGCATGTATTATCCGAGAGTGCAACATTACCGAGAGCTCCTTGACTCCTTGCCAATGGATGCCTATACACATGGCTGCATTTTACACCCTGAGCTGACTGTGGACTCCATGATCCCAGCTTATGCAACCACAAGGATTCGCAGTATGTAAAATTTTAAAGACGTGGAATTCGGTCCCAAGTTATCTTTTGATTCATTTTTGAGACTTAGCATGGTTGTCGAAAGATAGGTAGACATGCATATTCTGGATTGATCCAAGAACCAGTCAGGTTCATCTGTGCTTCTGCTATCCAGCTGGACATTTATTGTCTGTGGGCCCCAATTTGTCAGCTTTTGACTTTGAGGCTTGAATAAAACTCTGTAAGAGTGAACTGTGTGACAGTAGAGAACATCACATGTTCTTATAAACGGATGGACTGGGAGTCAGAAAAACTGGAATTTACCCACATTATGAACAGCTGAAATTACATTTCTGGTCTGCAGTTGTCATCATAGTGTGAGGAAGCTGGACTCAATGGTGTCTAAGCACTGCCTCTGCAGTCCATGATTGGAGATTTATTGAGGTTGAGTTGTGTCATGCAGCTCTCTCCTTTCTTATGCCATGAGGTAGAGGAGGGTCAGTGCATGGGAAGTGGAGCTGAAGGAGGTATGCTCTGCAGGTGACTGGGGATAGGAAGGTCAGGATGGTGAAGGTGGTCAAACTCAGGGGTGTTTGACTAGGAACACTCAAGCCCAGGACTTCTAAATGCAGAAATCATGTTTTCCCACCTTGTCATACCTTGCCTTCATCATTCTCTCATGCATGTTGTTTTCCTTCCTTTAACACTCCTTTTCTTCCCTCTCCCTCTTTCTTGCTTTCCCCCTTCTTCTTGTCCCTGCTCTTTCTTCCTTTGACATCCCTTTTCTTCCCTGATTTGAAACACATATTCTGACTACAATTCTATCACCTATAGTTAACAATATTTTAAAAATAAGACTTTTCCTCTTCCCTTCATGTAGAAGTTCATATGGAAACTCAAAGTGTGGGAAGGGAGAACAACTCACTTGCATGGAGCACTGGCATGTGCCAGGCCTTGCTCTAAGTGCCTCTGGGAGCTGCTCAGTCCTTAGCCTGGGTGGTAGGTACTCATCAGCTCCGTCCTAAAGGTGAGGAGACTGGGGCACAGACAGGGCATTTCTGAGGCAGTGGCAGGCACCAGCCCCAGAGCTCATGCCTTTACCATAGCATTTTCCCACTTCCCCTTGTGTCTGGTATAGAAAGGAGAGCATACTTTTCTATTTTCAAAAATGCTTCTGTTATCAGGCCAAATTGGTAACACAGAGTCCGAATTAAAGAAACTTGCTGAAGAAAACCCTGATTTACAAGAGGCATACATCGCCAAACAGAAGCGGCTTAAAGTAAGTGACCAGCTGTTTGCAGTTGACACCCACTGTTCACAGAATATCTTCTATTAAATCTCGCAGTTCACCAGCACACATTACCTGTGGCTTATGCTCTGCTTTTAGGAAAAAAAGTGTTCTTTGCTACATTAGATAGTTAGACCAGTTGATGATGGTTTAGGAAGCAGATACTAAGCATGCTAGCTGCATGGAAGATTGTGAAAGTTATAAAATAAGGCCTTGCTAGGCCCCTGTCCCTCCACATGTCACACTGGCTTGCTTTACACCCTGATAAGGAGCAGCACTTCCTTTTATTTTCTGTTGATTTTTTCCCCATGGCCCATCAACATAGGGAAGCCTCTCTCTCATTATAGATATAACAAACAGCAGCACTCCCAACCCTTCCTTAGCTTGCATCTTCCTTTATACCCTCTTAGTTAAATGAACTCTTCAGGAGAAATGCCTGTACACGCAGCTGCTGTCCTTACTCTCCACTTGTGGCACTCAGACTTCTGCTTTGTTCCTAAGCTTTGGGTCATTCATTCATTCAAGCCTGCTCATTCTTGAGTGTGGAGTAAGAGGAGGCTCTGTGTGCCTCACATTCTGTGACCTCCCCGATCATTTGGTCTCCCAGGAGTTGCCAGTGGTCTGGTTCTAGTCTTGTGATGTTTTCGCAGCTGGGTATTTCCCTGCAATTGCATGTTGGCTTTGACAAAGTTATTCTATTTTTTTCCATTGTCTAAAATAAACAGGTTCCAAGTCTATAAGAGTTTCTATCTAATTTTTGCTATGTAGATTTTTTTTGTAGGCATAGATACCTATTTAATTTCTTTCTTTGGTTATTAATTAGTCAAAGCTGCTTGATCATGACAATGTCAAATACTTGAAGAAAATTCTTGATGAGTTGGAGAAGGTCTTGGATCAGGTTGAAACTGAGTTGCAAAGAAGAAATGAAGAAACCCCAGGTAGGTTCTCCTTTGCATTCTTTTTCTTTCTTTCTTTTTATTTTATTCATTTAGTTTTGATCCATTGAACACTAATGGAGTACAGCTATTGTTTCTCTGGTTGTACACAAAGTAGAGTCTTGTTTCAACATCAGGAGTACTTATAGGAACACTCACAGATCTCACCAAACATGTTCTGTTTGTAATCTGTTTTTTTATTGTTATTCGTGGGCAGTTTTAATTATGATAGCAATAATACTGTTGCTCTGAGAAAAACTCAGGTATCTAATTGTAACAGTCTACATAAAATATGACTGGTGAAGGATTTTTCTGCACCATTTGAATTGTAGTTGAGAGATTCCTTCCTAACCTGTTCTACACATTTGTAATTAGTTTTTTTGAATAACCTGAGTAATTACTTGCATGCCCTTCTGTTTTTTTTTCCTTTGGTAGGGAGACATCTTTCAATCTAAAGTATAAAGTGGGAGCCAGCGTGTATCTGTAGGCTGGCTGGTGAGCATCCACGTGTTATACCTGTGAACTTAGGACTAAGCCATCATTCAGGTGTATATGCATGGACCATTTGTGTTATTCTGATGACAGAACTGAAGACCACATTTCCTGAAACCTGCTTATAATAAGAACTCTCTTCTGCTTTTAATAAGTATAGTCATCCCTCAGTATCTATGAGGGATTGGTTCTAGGACCCCTGAGGACACTAAAATCCATGGATACTCAGATCACTTACATAACATGATACAGCATTTGCACATTACCTAAGCACATTTTCCTATATACTTGAAATTATCTTTAGATTACTTATAATATGTAATATAATGTAAAATGCTATGAAATTAGTTGTTGTATTTTATTGTTTAGGAAATAATAACAAGAAAAAAGTCCATACACATTCAGTACAAATGCAGTTTTCTTTTTCAAGTATTTTTGATCCATGGAGGTAGAGCTTGTGATAATGAGGGCGTAGGGTAACTAAAGCAATAACCCCTGAGTAATGTTTGAAGCTTAACTTTATGGATTTTTCTGAGGCACACCTATGTTTTCCTTCCAGAAGGAAGTATCTGTTAACTCCTTTGGTTCACAAGCTTTCAATTGCTGAGGCCTTTACAAAATTATAGAAAGACTTTGAGCTCAAGTGGTTCCAATGTTACCTTAGGGACTTTGGTGGCTGACAGATGTCTAAACAAATCTCTTTTAGCTTGGAATACATTTGCATGGACTTTTTTTTTTTAAGCATAAAATTACTTAGAATGATTGTCAAGGAGATATATCACAGCCTTCATCTTTTGCTCCACTCACACCCTTAAGGCTGAGATTACAGGTATCATGTAGAGTCTATCTATACAGTGCTTGCCTCTAATTCTCTGTGTCCCTTTCTCTGATTAGAAGAGGGTCACCAGCCTTGGCTCTGTGGAGAAGCCTTCACCCTGGCAGATGTCTCACTTGCTGTCACATTGCATCGACTGAAGTTCCTGGGGTTTGCAAGGAGAAATTGGGGAAATGGAAAGCGACCAAACTTGGAAACCTATTACGAGCGTGTCTTGAAGAGAAAAACATTTAACAAAGTTTTAGGACATGTCAACAATATATTAATCTCTGCAGTGCTGCCAACAGCATTCCGGGTGGCCAAGAAAAGGGCCCCAAAAGTTCTTGGCACCACCCTTGTGGTTGGTTTGCTTGCAGGAATGGGATATTTTGCTTTTATGCTTTTCAGAAAGAGACTTGGCAGCATGATATTAGCACTTAGACCCAGACCAAATTATTTCTAGGCTTGTTGGGATATGGTGGTTTCAGCTCATCCAATCATTCAGATAGACCCTTGTCCACTCCTACAGATCCAGTGAGGAATTGTCCTGGGCAACTAGTAAAAAACATACTTTACTTTACTCTTTGAGTAGTTTATATGGGGAGAGGAGGTTATAAAAATGTTTTTGTAGGCTGGTAAGTGAGATGACTTATTTGCAAACCTAAACTAATCCATTCTTAAGATAAGTGCAAGGTTAAGATATGTCAATACTGACAGGTAGAAAATAGACCTTAAAACCAAATGCCAGTTCAAGTTTTGAATTATTTTTTTGGGAGAAGGTTATAATTATGAGCAGATAGTAATAATAGCCCATGACCATGCATAGCTCTTCATTTGAGACTCTCTGAACACACTGTTGAGTTGTTAAGAGTATCTCTCTCTGGAACTCAGAAGTCATCTTTATAACAGGAGAAATTGGGGAAATTCTATACTAACACATGGGTTCAGACAGCAACAGAGTATAGCACTATTTCATTCTATCCTACCAGCTTCAGGCAGAAATAAGGGAGGCAAAAGGAGAAGGAAAAACAGGAAAATGAAATTTACATAGAGCAGAGCAGTCGATTCTTTTTTTTTTTTTTTAAATGTGATAGACATTTATTTAATTCATTTATTTATGTGTGGTGCTGGGAATCGAACCCGTTGCCTCATGCATGCTAGGCAAGCACTTTAACCACTGAGCCACAACCCTAGCCCAAGAGCAGTTGATTCTAATCTCCAGTTGCTTCCACCATCACTCATGGCTGCCTGTCTCCTTGGTAAACATCACATTTAACTTCTTGTGGCCACCATCCACACTCTTGTAGTTGAGAACTCTTGAGAAGAGAGGAGTGGGAAGTTACTGGGGGTTATGGGTTGGAGAGAACCACAGACTTAACATACATAGCACCTCATTTGACCTTGAATACTTATGAACATGCTTATTGACTTAATAAGATTAAGTTATTATTTATATACATGAGCATGAGATGCCCATTGGAACATGTCTAGCATTTACATGTCTTAAGTGATGTTAAAATGGTTCCTCATAGTTCCCAGTTCAGTGGCACCTGTGAGATATTATTCCTGTGAACGAGGACCTGGGATCTTGACCTCTTGGGCCCTCTTCATGCACGTAAGTGATATGTAGATGAATGTCCCAGGTAATCAGTAGCATGGCATGTGGATGGGTAATGGACATTTTGATGAGTGCCAGATATGTTCATTCTTCATTTGGGAAGGCTGGTGCATTAACACACAAACTGTTCTTTAGGCCTTTCATCTCTTTAGGATCATTGACAAAGCCTTAAGAAATTGAAGAGGAAGAGAAAGATAGAGCCTTAATCCTTGTCAATCAATTTAGGGAACATGAAATATATAGTGAGTGATACCCATCCATCCATCCATGTATATCCAGTCTCTTTGGGGGATGCCTTAGTCCATCTGGAAGAGACAGTCCCAGTGTGTCCCAAGAACAACCATAGAACCTGCAACATTGATATGCTCAGGAAAAATCTTTCATGGTGACAAGAAGGTAGTTTCTCTGGGGCTGGCCATCACAGCCTTGGGAGCAGTTTCGGGTGCATGGTGGGTAACTTGTGCAGAAATGATGAGCTAAGGTTCTAGTGAGTAACAAAAGCTTGCATGGACTGTCTCAGCTGGGCTATGCAGATAGCCAGAGAATGTACTGACTTTCATGAACAGGAAGAAATCATACCTGGGAAGCAATGACCTTTTGATGGTAGAGCTATTCTTTAATTCCATTTTAACTCTATATTCCATTCCATGATCTAGTTGTATTAGAAAAACTTGACAAAATGGATGTTCCCAGTTTACAAAAAGTCAATCACACCTTCAGAGTGAACTCAGCCCAACAACAGTGCATATGCAGCGTTCATAACATCTTAATTTTTCACATTAGCGTGATGTCACATGGGATGTCTGAATCTGTGTGTTGCTGGGACATTCCAATTCATGTGTTCAAAAGAGCCATAGAATCGATTATTCAGTAGTTCCTGTTTCAGAATTCTGTGTCACTCTGTTGGAAACAAGAATTGAGACAAATAAAAATGGAGTTTTATAAAAATCTGCAAAGGACACTTTCCTGTGAAAGGGTTGTTGATTAAGAATAAATATTGGAAGCCTAATATTGGCTTTTCTTTTAGTATATATTACTGAATCATAAGGAATCTACTAGAAGTGTTTGCAGTTTTCTTATACAGTTTCATTTGGAGATACATGTGTCAATATTAAAGGTGAGACTTCTAGTACTTTCACTTGTTTCATGGATACGTTTGTTAAAACTTTTGTCTAGTGATATAATGACCACTAGATGTCACTGTTCATCTAATGGTCTAAGATTAGGAGTTCTTTACGTTCAGCCTTCTGAAATGTTTGAAGGGAAAATAAAACATTAATGATCTTAGTTTTTGAAATGAGGGCATCTTCATCAAGATTATTCATCTGCAAAAAAGCTTGAGGCAAATGTAATATTAATTTCTAATGCTTTGTAAGTGATAACAGCACCACATGATGTCAAGCTAAAGACTTGAACATATTAGGTAAATAGGCACATTTACTTATTTTCTTTTTCATAATTCATTGGTGAATAGCCACTGTGCTTCTCATTTTCCAAAGTTTGTATAAATATTAGTAGACAATGTCCAAAGTACTAAAGCTATGTTGGCTATTTATGTCTTAACACACATACTATTTTATTGTTATTGCAAATACATGCCTTTTGAATATCAAATACTTGTAAATTGCTTGCTTAATTTTTAGTAATTATTGTTATTGACACCCGAGTTCTAAATCTTTGGTGTTATTGAATGTCATAAAGAGATAAAAGATGCTATTCTGCTTATAAAATTAATAAAAGTAATTGGAAAATAAATATGAACCCTAAGATAAAGTACTCATTTTGTAATGTTTTTGGGAAATTAATTTTTTTAATTTAAAATATTGCATCATGCAATTAGAAGTAAAATAATAATTTCAGTATTCAAGATTTTTAGTTATAGGATGTCATATTTTTCTTAAAAATTCATTGAAATAGGTGCAATTTTATCATTAAAACAAATGGCAACCTAAAGAATAGCATATTGATGCTGATTATTAATGTAGCTCTTTTGCAGTCAGTGTGAGCATGCACATGAAGAACACTAAGCAAATATCTATCTTTGCTAAAGCTTTGTTACATGTGTAGCAGGTTTTATGTGTTACTCTTAGAATATTTATGTATATTTTTGATAGTTTTTTCCTTTCATGTGGTATGGATGATGACTATCCAGATTACCATCTGTATTTCTAGCCTTGGTAAACTTTGCTATTTTTCTTATCAAATAGAAATTGAAAACTGTTTTGTTTTTTTTTTAACACTGAACTAAGCAAATTAAGTATATGTGTAAGCTTGTCTTTTCTGAGTTTACAAACAAAAACGAAAGGCAAGAATACTCAACATCCTTGAAAAGTCAAGTGAATATATGATAGTCTGCTCAGAAAAGAAAGTACTATGGTAAAAGACAAAATCAAATTAATACAATAAATAAATCAGTATTTAGACATAACCTTTATGTTATTCATTATTGACCCACTTATTTTGTTATCTCTACTTATTTCAGAATGTCTTGCTTTTCTAATACTCAAGCACAGTTGTGTTTTACTAGGTAGGGTAGTAGATTCCAAACCAAGTGAGGAAATGTCATTTCTGGTGTGAGGATAATAGTTTTGTTTGATTGTGTTTTAATGAAGGGAGAGGGAGAGAACTATTTCATGGGTTGGAAAGGTGGTGCATTGATGAAAGCAATATCCCTATCACTTGCATCTGAATTGAGGTGTGGATTTTTGTTTTAGGAGGGAGAAGGGATTGACAGATGAGAAGGTGAGTGAGATGGTGCAGGTCTCCAGGTAGAAAAACCAAGCCATGAAGAACTTGAGACAAAACATGCGTATAATAAGCCTTGATACACTCTTTGATTCAAGAGTGTTGGTGTATCTCATTCACAGTACTTTATCAAACTCTTCAGAAAATTGTAAGTTTTTTGTCTTCAGACTTTTACTGTACACGTTACTTATACCTGGGGTCCTTGATTACAATATGCTGTCATTAAACTCTGCCAATATAAGAAGCCAGAAGTAAGGGTAAAAATATAAAGATGTCAGTGAAATATAATGCAAAGGGTTAGATAGCAGTAATATTTATATTTACATGTATAAATCCTACTTAAATAATTTTTTTAGGCATATGGTCAGCATGTATAAGCATAGCTTTTTCTATCAGATTAAACTGTATTTTGAGATTTAATGAAATCCATAAAATCATTAAATGCACATCACAATAAAGGATATTTTCAGAGATTCTGTATTGTTTAGTGCATAAAAAATGTTTGCAATAAGAAATTGCAAGGTGCTAAGAATTATTAGTAGTAAAAATAGAAGTGACTACATAGTAAAAATAGCCACAAATTCTCTTTATTCCACTCATTCCCTTGTGATGTAATATTACCCTCTCATCAAGAAATAGCATCTGGAGAGCAAGGCTACCTGAGACTTACATGTAGCAACTTACTGGAGATAATAGATACGAAATAATATTGAAAGTCATTGAAGGTCTATTCCAGGCAGAGTAGAAGACTTCAAAATCTCATTAATCCCCCCAGGTAAAAGTAAGGACTGTGCCTTAGACTAAGGTTTATAAGGGTTTTTAATCTTGGCACTGTTGATAATGTGGGCCAGATAATTCCTTGTGTGGGGCTGTGCTGTGTGTTGTGGGATGTTTGCCAGAATCCTAGGCCTCTGCTCACTGAGTACTAGTGAGCTTTCCACTCTAGTTGTGGCAACTCCAAATGTCTTAACATATTGCCAGATGTCACCTGGGGAGAAAATTGTCTCTAATTGAATAACATTGCTCTCTACCAACTGAAACAAAGCCTAAAACCAAGCCATGACAAGGTCTGCAGAGGAGACATTTTGGAGGTTGATTCCTGCTGCTGAGTTAGAGGTACATGGGAAACATCTTGGGGTTCTACATGTTCTTCACAACAAAACATAAAACCAGACCTATCCAGTAAGTGAGTTGCCTACTAGAACAAGAATTAACAGTTCTCAGAAGGAAGACAATAGAATCTAGTCTCTATCACTAACAATGTCCAGTAGAAGGTTAAAAATTAGTAGACAAGCAAAAATAGTGGGTGATAGTTTAAAAAAAAGTAAGTAGAAACAAATATATATCCCCAAATGTGGGATTTAGCAAATACTAAGTGGCTTACAAATATTTTTGCTTGTAGAATTAAAATGTACTCTGAGTCAGCACACAAGAAATCTCAGAGAAATAAACATTGAAAAAGAGCAAATGGAAGTTCTACAGAAAAGTACCATACCTGAAGTGAAAAATTCACCAGATGGGCTTCACAGCTATTAGATTTGTGAAGTGTAGTATTGGTGTCAGGAGGGGTATGCCCAATGTAAAGTAACAAGTGGGAATAAGGAAGTGGTGTCAAGTAGTATAATTTTTTCACCCTGAGGTACTGGGGATTGAACCCAGGGCCTAGCATGTCCTAGGCAAGTCCTCTACCACTGACCTATATCCCCAGCCTGAAGTAATACAAATTTGATTCTAGATGGACTCTGATAAGCTAAGAATGCATTGTTAGCTCTGGAAGAAAATAAAAAATTAATTTAAAAATAGTTGAGAAATCAATAGGATAAATAGAAATAAAATACCAATGAAAAAACACAACCAAGGAAGAAGGGACAAATAGAAAATAGTAAGACTATAGATGAAAACACATTCCCATAATGACATTATAGGTAAATAGCATTAAATATAAAATGTTCAATTGCGGGTGAGAGATCATCAGGTAAGATCCATAGGAATATACAAGTATGTTCTGTCTATAGGAGATGTACTTTAAATTTAAAGACATAAATTGAATATCGGTGTATGTAAAGTGATACACCAGGCAAATAGTACAAGAAAGCTTGTGAGGCTGTATGAATTTCAGAAGGGAAACTTTATGACCAGGAGATGAAAGATGGACATTTATAAATCAAAAGGAAAAATTCACTAGGAGAACATAACAACCATAAATAAATATTCATCTCATACCTTCAAAATTCATGTAGCCAGAATTGACAGAACTGATGGAAAAAGGAGTTGGAGATGTCATCACCATTCATTTAGTAATTAATAGAAGTAGACAGAAATTTAGTTTGGGTCTAGAAGATCTGAGCACACTGTCAACTAACTTGAGCTAATTGGCTTAGAACATTATTAGTAACTGTGGAATAAATAGTCTTTTCAAGAGCATATGGAATGTTCATTAAGGTAGATATGTACTAGATCATAAGACAATTCTCAGTAAATTTCCAAAGATTTCCATATTACAGAATATATTCTATAGCCATGGCAGAACAAAATAAAAAATAACCAAAATATGTAGAAAATTTCCCAATATTTGGAAATTAAATAACACAGGCTTAAGTAACTCGTGGCTGAAAGAAGAAATCCTGAAGAAATAAGGAAATATTTTGATTTGAATGTTAATGAAAACACAACCTTTCAAAATTTATGGGATACAGCAAAGGCGATGTTTAGAAGGAAGTTTATATCTTTAAATGCCTATATTAGAAGAAGAGAAGAGAAGGAAGGCTTAAAACATTTTTTTTAATTTATTTTTTTTAATTTACACAAGTGGAGTACAGCTATTGTTTCATTGATTCATTGAACACAAGTGGAGTACAGCTATTGTTTCACTGGCTGTACACAAAGTAGAGTCACACCATCTGTGCGTTCATGCATGTACACAGGGCAATGGTATCTGTCACACATTCTGTTATTATTTTAAAACATTTTTAATTAGCATAATAGTTGTACAAACTTATGGGGTTCAGTATGATATTGTGAAGCATGTATGTAATGTGTAATGAACAATAGTTTTGATGTAAATTTCCATTTAAAAAGCTGCAGAAAGAAGTGTAAATTAAGCCCCAAATAGAAAATGTAATTGTCAGTGCAGAAATTTATAATATAGAAACAGAAAAATTACCAAAGTTCAAAATTCATTCCTTGAAGGACAAAACTGATAAACTCTAACAAGACAAATCAAGGAACAGAGAGAGATCTATACACTACCAACATCACAAGTAAGAGAAGGAATATCATTACATAGCCTGTGGATTTTAGTGGAAAAATTAAAAAATGTTTAAACCAATTGTGCCAATTAACTAAATGAAGCACAGCACAATTTCTTAAGAGTAACTCAAGAAGTGGGAAATTGGAATAGCCAGGAATCTATTGAAGACATCTAATTTCTAATTTTTTTCTACGAAGGACACTCAAGTTCTCCATACGTTCATGTATGATTTCTATCATTAGGTAGAAACAGCACCAATCATACACAAACTTTCTCAGAAAAAAAAAATGAGTGCTGCCAAAATCTAACAAAGATTTCCAACAGAGGAATTCAGAGACCGAATATTCCTCATGAAAACAGATTAAAAAATTCGCAATAAATATTAGCAAATTGAGTTCATTAATAAGCAAAAAATATACATTATACATTATGGTCAAGTAGGGTTTATTTAAGGAATGCAAGCTTGGTTTAATCTCTGAGAATTATAATGTAATCACCCATATTAACTGAATAAGATTTACCACTTGACTATCTCAGTAAATGCAGAAAAATATTTTTATAATATTCAACACATGTTCAAGATAACAACATTCAACATACTAAGAATAGAAGGACTTTAAAAAAAAACTTTTATTTATTTATTTGTTTACTTATTTATTTATTTATTTATTTATTTATTTTTATGTGGTGCTGAGGATAAAACCCAGTGCCTCACACATGCTAGGTGAGCACTCTACCACTAAGCCACAAACCCAGCCCCAGAAGGACTTTTTTAACCTCATAAATACATCCATGAAAAAAGCCAAAGATAATATACTTAGTGGAAAGTTTCCAGCTTGCAGATTGGGAATAGGGCAAATATTTCTAATTTCATCACTTCTGTTCATTTTTCTATTGGAATATTAACCAGAAAATAATTCAACTGTAAGAAATAAAGGCATCAAATTGAAAAGAAGAAAAACTTTCTATTTTTAACTGACATGATTGTCTATATAGAAAAATCCTAAGGAATCTTCTAAAAAACACTTAGAAAAGAGGTTTTAAAGAAGACCTATTGGAAGCTCAATAGTTAGGAAATCCATTCTCCCCAAATGTATTTGTAGATTTGATAAAGTGATAATCAACATCCCAGCAGTCTTCTTCCCTTTTAAATAGAAATTGACAACTTTTATTTCTGTGAAAGTGAAATAGACATAGATTAGCTAAAACAATTTTGAAATAGGACAAAGTTGGAGCATTTACATTATTTTATATTAAGACTTAAAGCTATAGCTTTCAACTTAGTATAACATTAGCAAAAGGTAGATATACAGATTAATGGCACAGCATAGAGAATCCAGAATAGATTGTCTGTGTATGATCAACTATGTCTTCTTTCTTTCTTTCTTTCTTTCTTTCTTTCTTTCTTTCTTTCTTTCTTTCTTTCTTTCTTTCTTTCTTTTGAACAGGGGATTGAACTCAGGGGCACTCGGCCACTGAGCCACATCCCCAGCCCTATTTTGTATTTTATTTAGAGACAGGGTCTCACTGAGTTGCTTAGGGCCTCGCTAAGTTGCTGAGGCTGGCTTTGAACTCGTGATACTCCTGACTCAGCCTCCCAAGTCCCTTCGATTACAGGCGTGCGCCACCACGCCCAGCTTATGTCTTCTTTCTTAAGAATAGGAACCAATTCATTTTACCGGAGACACTGAAGCAACCAGATATCCATATTAAAAACATATACCTCAACATTAATCTTAAACTCTACATAAAAATTACCTTGAACTCTGTCATGGGCCCAAACATAAAAGCTAAACCATAAAACTTCTAGAAGGAAATAAACTCTCCTTTATTTCCTTTATTTGTTTTGCAAACAAACAGTTATGTGCAAGGCTTTTACATAAATGTGTATAGCAGCTTTATTAACAATAACCAATATTTGGAGATCATTCAAATGTAAATCATAGATGAACAAATAAAAATTGCTATGTTTATACAATGGAATAGAATTCAGCAGTAATAAATATTCATATGTACACTAATATTGATGAATTAAAAAAACATGTTATATGAACGAGGCAATGGGTCACACTTGTGACTCAAACCCAAGTGTGACTATCACAGGCCCAGAATTCTGAATTTGTCCTATGTCTGTAATGAATGAGAGTTACCCAAAATCAATGTGCCAATACCATTTTGGCAAACTAAACTTATGAGATCATATGACAGAAACTGACTGTAGTGAATTTGCTACCAGGCCACTCTTCTGGATCTGGAGCTGACCACAGGACTCCAGGTGTGGGTTCCCAGGTTTTTTAGGATATCTGATGATACCACATATAGGATCAATGATTGGAGATTATCTACCAGACATGGTGGTGCATGCCTGCAATTCTAGTGGCTCAGGTCACTGAGGCAGGAAGATCTCAAGTTCAAAGCCAACTTCAGCAATTTAGCGAGGCTCTAAGCAATTTCATAGGACCCTGTCTCAAAATAAAAAAGGGTTGGGGATATAGCTCAGTGGTTAACCCCCTGGGGGGGGTTAAGTCCCTGGTTCCTAAATAAATAAGTGAATGAATGAATGAATGAATGAATGAATGAATGAATGAATAAATAAATAAATAAATAAATAAATTTTAAAAAAAGGAGACTAACCAAAGTGTGAGAAACAGGGACAGAGCCCATGCAGCTTCTGGTCTCAACTCAGGGTTTTCAATCTGGGGGGCACTGTTGACCCTGGCAAGTGCCAGACACCTCAAGTCAGCTTAGAAAAATTTGAGAAACACACTTTAAAGTATAGTGCCCCCCTCCCCCTAGGGTGTGAGACCCACACGGTTTGCTTGAGTCTAAGAGTAAGGTAATACCTGTAAGGAAATGTTTCAGAAATTCAATGGTGGATATCCTTGTTTGGTCAGGGATGATAGTAAAAGACTGTCATTAAACTAATTATCAGTGTCATCAAATTAGTATCAGTTCCAAAAGATTCTGAAGTAATAGAGGCCAGGGAGCAGCACTTAAATGACAGAGGGGCAATGTATATAATTAACAAAATGAAGAGCAAATCTGGAGCCACAATGAGGGGACCTTGAATCACAGCATGACAGCTAATAGACCATGCATTTCCAGAGGAGCAACATATGAGTAGTCTATTAGGGTATTATTTGACTTGTATAACCAGAAAAACTTGAGAACCTGTGAGCAGAAGCCTGATAACAGTTGTGGTAATGGAAAATCCTGATCTTTCTCTATGTCTCCAGATATAAACAAGTTCTGAGACCCAAAGTCTATTACTTGAAGGGAAGCTTTCCTTTGGAGAAAATGGCTTGCAGTTTCAACCCTAAGGTGTGTGACAAATATTTCCCCAATGTTTGTTCAAAGGACTGGTGACCAGGCCTACCACTTAGGTTACAAGATGTGGGGAAAGCATATAGTAGAAACCCTTGGCCAGAAGCTATCACTCTTGTTTTTCCACCTGAGGCCTCACTCATTCATATGCATGCACCCCAATCTGCAGGTCCAAACTCTGAACACACCTGCACAGCCAACATCTTGGTCACCTCTTGAGTTTTCAGGTGTCATACCAGCAGCACAATGTACTCTGGACTGGAAAGAATTAGGGAATGAGTAGCATATAGGTTCTGGCAGTGGGCTCAGGTTAATTGGGGATTGTGGGGCTGGGTGGGAAATTCCATACTCCTGGTACCTGGAGTATTGTTTTGAAGTGGTGATGTGGGCTCTGGATGGCATGTCCTTTTGGCCCTATACACGTGCAAGGAGAGTTGTGGTTGGAGGCCAGAGCAGTCTTTCATTAAATGCAAGTCACAGAGGGGTCCTGGACAGGGTTGCTCTTTGTCTAACTCTCAGGGTGATAGTGTACACTGGGGAGAGAAAATTAATCAGAGTTTTGGAGGACAAGTGGAACCCTCATATTTATCTCCAGACTTGAATAGTAGGAGCCATTGTGGTATGATGGGCCAAGTAGAAGCACCAAAATTACCAGGGTCCCCTAATCTCATAGGCCAAAATGATAAATCAGAAGCCAAGTTATATTCTGAGAAGAGTTTCAGGGATTAGTGTTGCCCAAAACCTTAAAGAATACAGAAATGCTGGTTTAAAATACACTTCACTTTTTGAGACCTTGCAAAACCCAGTGGTTCATAGTGGTTGACTCTTATGGTAAATTCAACCAAGTGGCAGCCCTGATTGTAGTTGCTGTATCAGCTGTGGCATCTTCTTTGAAACATTATCAAACTAATTCAGTCATTTGAAATGCAACTATTAACTTTCAATCCACATTAGTAAAAACGCTACAGAGCAGTTTCTTTCATGTGAGAAAAATAAAGAGTAGACCTTTCCTGTCTTATTCCTTAACTTTAGTCTCCAAGTTTTGGTCTTGAACATTCAGCCAGTTTCACCAGTCTTAAAGTAAGAGTACTGGGTTTTACCTTTAATGTCTCTAACTTTACAGTTTTTTACACCTTCTATTTCACTGGGGTCAGTACTAGTGCTGGAAGTTAGCCTTACAACCTGTCTGTCTATAGATGATGGCCTATGATCTCAAATTAACTCAGGTTGTTATATTAGAAGTTGTAGGAAGGCACTAACAGATAATAAAGTTTATAAGGAAAAAACCAAATGAGATTAACAAGAGTAAAAACATATACAGTTTGTAGAATAGCTAAGAAACATACCCACATCTTTACTTTAAACTTTAGTTTGAAGAACACCAACTTGGTAAAATGTTGTTCTAAACCTCTTACTTTAAAGACTTGTATGCTTGGAAGATATGAATACATTTAGGAAAATTCAAAATCTGTAGTGTATTGTAGTACCTCTAAAATAACAGTTGTTGTTTAGCCAGAGTTGTACAAACCCTAATTTCTTTAAGACTAGTTTCTCTCAATAATAAAACTTAACAGACACAAGAAATTATCTTGATAGATAAGAGCAGATTAATGTTTTAAGAAATCCTTGTTACTTCAACCTATGGAGTATTAAACCTTGATTTATATCACTACATTAATATTTGACCTTAGGAAAAAGCCTTAAATAACTTTAACTGATTGTGCTAGTTATATATAACCAATTTAGTTACACAAAACTTCATGAGATTTACTCTCCACAAACTTTCTACAACTTACTTAGATATTCTACAACTTTTTACTTTGCTGTACAAAAGACTCTCACTCAGAAGCATTTCTTTTTCCTTCTGCCTTCTTTCTAAAACATATTTCCATACCTAGAATCTTCTTTTTCTGTTTCCTAGCTGTTGATCCCCTTTTAAATTCACATTCTGAAATAATACTTATGAAATTTCTAAATTTTTCAAATTATTTCTCTAAATAAGATGAAATACATTATGCTATTTACAGTACTTTAATTGAAACAGCTGAAATGTTTTGGACTCTTTGCATTTAGAATTACACCTATTAGAATTTAACTCTTAGTAACCTTGCTTTAGTGAAGACCCAGAAACAAAGCAATCCTAAACTATTTTCATTTACCAATTTATAAAAGCACATTTAATGTTTAAGTATATTGTCTTATGGAATTTAAGAAGTTAAGAGTACTTGATTTTATATTTAGCAGTTGATGTATTGGCACTTTAACTTTGTAAATTAATCAGATGTCTCCTCTAACAAACACATTTATGATTAATCCCATTGATGTTAATGTTAAATTAAAATTACCCCCTTTTTTTTGGTGTTGGAGATTGAACTCAGGGTGCACTCAAGAACTGAGCCACATCCCCAGACCTATTTTGTATTTTATTTAGAGACAGAGTCTCACTGAGTTGCTTAGCACTTTGCTGTTGCTGAGGTTGACTTTAAACTCAAGATCCTCCTGCCTCAGCATCCTGGCCTGCTGGGATTACAGGTATGTGCCACCATGCCAACTAATTTACTCATTTTTAACAATAAAATCCAAGCTATCAGACAAGTGTAGTTAACAGTACTAGGTATCACTTCCCTGTTGGAGAAAAATCCTAGAAACAATTGATATTACATTGTAGACATTTTATAGAAACCAACACTTTATTAATTGACCACCTAGAAAAACTTGTGAGTTAGTGGTTTTAAAGACATCTTTACTCTCATCTATATACTTAATTTAAATTAAACTTTTTAAGTCACAAAAACTAAAAGGTATTTTGATCTATTTCTCTTAAATTTTAATTTATGAGTGCTCATTTATCTATGCGAATTTTGATACCCTATACATGATGTAAGGACACCAGAACATATGTAGACACAACACACAACACAGATGTACACACATACACAAAACAGACAGGAAACAGAGATCTTGCAGTTGTTTGTAGGTAGATCTCCATGGGTAGGCAGCATCGCTACAGATGTTTATTAGAGCCTTTATTAGATTTAAGCTGTTAATTTCTAATAGTTAAAATAAAGTGTAGACTTGTACATTATGACTTAAATACAGAGGGCTGTGCAGTTGGAAATGCTAGGTGTAAAGTCTAACAACCATAGTGGACACTGAGATGAGGTGGCCACTTGTCCTCAGTGGCTATCAGATTTATTCCCAGCATCACCATGTCTATGTCCTTTTTTAGGATTTTGTAAAAGGAGATAATCCAATGTATTTGAGAGTTAACTCTTGAAAATTTGACCTCTGAACAAAGACAGACTGTAAAAACCTCTATAGTTAGATAAACTAAGACTGATCAGAAAAATATTTTAATTTAGGCATGCAGGATCAAATTTGAATTCACAATAAAACAATGAGCTCAAAAATATAGAATTTTAAAAACCAGGAGTTCTAAAAAATGACATGGCTGTAGTTAGTAAAGAACATGCAGAGGCGATTCAAGATGACGGGCTAGAGGAAGGCTGCATTCCTACTTGCTCCGTGGATTCCTACTTGCTTGGGATTCAAACAGCAGGAATATGGCTCTCAATGAGATTTTATATTCAAATCACATATAAGGGGTCCCCAGTCGCCGCTCTGGAACCAACTCTGCTGGGCTGGGCTCGGCCCGGCCGCGGGCAGCTACCACCCCGGAGCACCGGACCCTGCAGCTGCTTCGGAGTCACCGACCTGGGTCTGCACCAGCCAGCAAGTGAGTGTGGGTCCACAGTAGCGGCTTTAGAGTCACTGGCCGGGCTCCAGCACCAGCCAGCAACCTCCCAGGCGGGGACCGACCATCTCAGGATGCCTGGGGCCTCCCGCGGCTTCTGGAGAGGTCTGGCCAGGAGCCTCGGGGATCGCTGACTCCGGCAGGGAGTTTGGACCCCTCAGCGACATTTTGCAGCTTCCCTGGCAGAAAGAGTCTGTCTCTGGCTGCCTGGGGATTGGGAGCTGCGGCCAGTCTTCCGACCCACTGCGCCGCTGCTCCTGGAAAGGTCTGGCCAGGAGCCGCTGGGGTCGCTGACTCCAGCGAGGAGCTTAGGGCCTTTGGTGCCAGCTTACAGTGGCCCCAGGAGAGAGCAACCACCTGCCACCGCCTGAGCCCCCAGCGAGGAGTTCAGGCCAGCCTGGGCTCTCAAGCCCAGTGTCTCCATCACTCAGCACAGTTCTGTGACACCACCCCAACTTGGTCTAGTGCCCAGGTCCACACCCTGGCCCAGAGTCTACCACCTTGCTGTATCTAATTGTCTATCAACACTAGGCTGCCTCTGCCCAGAAGCATTGATCATTCCCAACCTGGAGGTAGTGGGACAGCACCTTTCTTGGGTCACCGCTTGATCAAGCACCTCTCAAGCAACAGGTGAGTTACTGGAAATCTGCAGGGACACTTTAAGTCTTCACAGGGAAATTGTAATCCCTTGAATTTGCACTACTAGAGGGGAAGATACACGAGCAGCATGAGAGAACACGGGAAGAAAGTGTCCCAATCAAACCTAGATGATATATCAAGAGAACCCAAAGACAGCATGGTAGAAGGAATGTCAGAAAGGGAGTTCAGAATGTTCATAATTAAAATGATCCGAGAAGAGAATGATGTGGCGAGAGAGCAGACTCAGGCTATGAATAATCAGCTAATAGAGCAATTGCAGGAAGCCAAAAATCACTTCAATAAAGAGATAGAAATTCTGAGAAAAAAAACAAAAAGAAATTCTTGAAGGAAACAAGGAAATGAAGGAAACAATAAACCAAGTTAAAAACTCAATAGAAAGCATAATTAACAGAATAGATCACTTGGAAGACAGAACCTCAGACAATGAAGACAAAATATTTAATCTTGAAAACAAAGTTGAACAAACAGAGAAGATGGTTAGGAATCATGAACGAACCCTCCAAGAAATATGGGACATCATGAAAAGACCAAATTTAAGAGTAATCGGGATTGAGGAAGGCACAGAGATACAAACCAAGGGTATGAATAATCTATTCAAGGAAATATTATCAGAAAATTTCCCTAATATGATGAATGAGATGGAAAATCAATTACAAGAAGCTTACAGGACACCAAATGCACAGAATTACAACAGATCCACACCAAGGCACATTATAATGAAAATACCTAATATACAAAACAAAGATCGAATTTTAAAGGCTGCGAGAGAAAAGCATAAATTACCTGCAGGGGGAAACCGATACGGATATCAGCAGATTTCTCAGCCCAGACCCTAAAAGCAAGAAGGGCCTGGAACAACATATTTCAAGCTCTGAAAGAAAACGGATGCCAACCAAGAATCTTATACCCCGCAAAACTTACCTTCAGATTTGATGATGAAATAAAATCCTTCCATGATAAACAAAAGCTTAAAGAATTCACAAAGAGAAAGCCTGCCCTACAGAACATTCTCAACAAAATATTCGAAGAGGAAGAAATGAAAAATAACAATCTCAGTCATCATGGGGAGGAATTACCCTAAAGAAAGAGTCAATCAAAGGAGAAACAAAGTTAAGCTAAAAACCCTAAAAAAGCTAAAATGACAAGAAATACAAGTCATATCTCAATAATAACCCCGAATGTAAATGGCCTAAACTCATCAATCAAAAGACATAGACTGGTAGACTGGATTAAAAAGAAAGACCCAACAATATGCTGCCTTCAAGAGACTCATCTCATAGAAAAACATGCCCACAGACTAAAGGTGAAAGGTTGGGAAAAAGCATACCATGCACATGGACTGAGTAAAAAAGCTGGGGTTTCCATTCTCATTTCAGATAAAGCAG
Source organism: Glaucomys volans (assembly GCA_020662805.1). Classification (NCBI taxonomy): domain Eukaryota; kingdom Metazoa; phylum Chordata; class Mammalia; order Rodentia; family Sciuridae; genus Glaucomys; species Glaucomys volans. The sequence continues at coordinate 559,699 of JAJEJO010000219.1, forward strand.
ACTTCAAACCAAAGTTAGTCAGAAGGGATAAAGAAGGACATTTCTTATTGCTTAAAGGAAGCATAAATCAACAGGACATAATAATCATAAATATTTATGC